>APFE031025425.1:213322-229255 GCA_000404065.3 Pinus taeda | reverse complement strand
TTATTTTTAAAATTAGTTTGATGAATTTTAACTCTTGATATATCAACCCAGAGAGGGATCAAATCCGATACAAATTTCTTTTAAAATGAAAAGAGATTCGACCCTACTAAACACTTGCACATCAAATTACACTTTTAATTACACTTTTAAAACTTATATATAAATAAACTATCACAATTATGAAGGTTCATGTTATATTTTAATTACAGGTTCTAAAACTTATATATATGAAAAATATCACAATTATGAAGGTTCCTGCTATATTTTAATTACACATTTTAGTATAAAAAAAATAAAGTTAGGAAGACTCTTCAAACAAAACAAAATAAGTATAATAAAAATTACAATTTCAAATGAAATTATAAAATATATGGGAATAACCATAAAATATATGGGAATAACCATGGAGGTTTACGGTTAGAAAGTGTATTTTTAGTTTTTCGGTAAAAATAATTTGGTTGCAAATGTAAAGATGTAGAAAATTTAAGTGAAATATTAATTATAATGATATCATTTTTCAAAATAATAATAATTAGTTTATGCTTTTTGATTTGTATCCTATAATGTTTTTTTGAGAATAACTATTTTACATTAAGTATTTTAGTTGATTGGCATTAATATTTAATAAGTTAAAAATAATAAATTAATAATTTTGGATTATTTTTTTATTTGTTATTGATTCTAGAATAACTGTTTTTTAATTGGGAGTGTGAGGTTATTGTTAAGAGATTTTCTCCACTAATAAGCTCTTAGATTGATGTAGGTTCATATATTTACTCAACCAAAGTAATTTGTAATCCAAGATGATAAAAAAAACTATCTTAAAACATACTATTGATATATTTATATTATATAATTAATATTATTCGAAAAACACAATACAATGAAGGCTTAATGCCTCTTCTGCCACGTGTCTATCTATTTTAAATTAAGTATTTATTTTTATTAATTGTTTTCAATTGCTATCAAAGCCAAGGCTAAACGAATTTGTAATAGTGAATTTACACGATGGTGTGTGCTGAGTAAGGATTGCAAAAAAAAATGTGAATATGTGTTGTTGGGTGAATGCAAGATATGAGGAAGAGAGTGAAGAAACCTGCGTGGAATATTATGTTGTATCTCAAGAAGAGTGTGGACAAAGTCGTTGTGCGAGGATGCACATATTAGCGTGACCATTCAACATGGATCATCATATGATAGATGAATCATAGTGTGTGGTCCGTTCTGTGGAAGATCGGCGTGTGAGCATAGATATCCAGCGTGTGCATCGTGGAGGTTGTGGAGCATGAAACCAACTATTATGGTTTGATCTAGAATGTGTAGAATCATGTCGTTATGCTACTGATCAAATTATGTTGGAGTTGCATATTATAACCTTGCAACTTCATTGTCATGAAATTGTAGTTTTAATTTGATATTTTTTTTGTCTCCCTATTCGTGATTGGAAGAAGTGTTCATCATGGTTTTATCGCAGGACTGGAAAACGAATACTATAGATGTTGCGCCATAATTCAGGTTTGTCCAATGGTTGAAGTTCTGCAACGTAAGGTTCATGTAAAGGGGTGCATCAATGAATTACTTGAATGGTATACATAATGAGCTTGACTATGTCTATATTCTAGCTGGAAAGCCTAATTCTTATACTTTTTATATAAAAGATTTAACAATTTTGTCATTATTCATCATATGTGGATGTCGTCCCTATCAAGAAAAATATGATTATTTCAGCTGTCAAAACTGAAAAAGGATGCACGGGTGGAAGGCTAATGGTCATAGAGGATGCACATGATTTAAACGTTGCGGGGTAGCGATTCAGTGTAATGGCACAATCCACTATTTGAAGAATGTAACACTTGAGTTCAAAAGTATTGAGAGATGAGAGGATATTTGTGGGAGGCCCCATTTTGGTTACAATTTTTCGGGAGTCTCGTTTCCATTAGAGCTTCGTTTGGAAGCATGCAGCTCATATTATCTCAACATATCTTATAATATATTGTGATGGACGTTTCTCAACATTGATTTTGATTTCTATGACTCTACCTCCTTGTCATGTTGTCATATTGATCGCTAACTTTACAATGTCTCTGTTGTTGTGTTCGCACCTTGCATACAGATCTCTGCCTTTACCATGATCAGCTTGAGTCACTTTGAAAAAAAAAGATAGTCCATTTTTTGCGTGCTATTTATATTTTCAAGGCACCTTCCTATCGGGATTCGGCAGGAATACCTCACCGTGGCTCTAATGTATTAATTGAATTGAATTTCAAGGATTCAGATTCATTGTCTCCTTGGCCTGTGGATGTGGAGGAGGGGAACGATCAGGTTTATAGTCTTTCCACAACGACAGATATTGAATAAACGACGGTAGAATGGAAATAGAAATCGTTGAAGGGTCAAAGCGAATTCGAACCACTAATCCAAATCCAATCGACGGTGGCTGAGTCAGATTGAATGGAGGAAATTTCAATCTTGAACCACGCTGAGTGTCTGATTTACTAATGAAGTTACCTTGGCAATTTTGCATTTTCTTGATGCACCCATGAACATGACACCCATACCCACTCCATAATTAAATCATTAAGCCCTTTCTGATTGTTGATAATTCCCAACAACGTCAGCATCTAGCTTCTTCCCTACGACATGCATAGATTTTTTCTTTCTCCTCTCGAAACCCATCATAATTTTCTTTCTCAAATTCCTCCTTTTCATGGGTTCCATATTGCTTTCATGATCTTCTGACAGTTCGAAATATAGGATATCATAACACTGAGCATGTGAGATAAACCACCGCCCCTGCATCCATGAAAACACTTTGCCTTTTCTTTCTGTGAGGATGGCATCATAGGACGGATAAATCTGTCATAAGAAGAAATAAATTTTGCAGAGACATCCCCAAAACCTTGCTCTCTCCTTGGAAGGGAACAATTTCCATACTCCCTCAAATCTGGGAGCCCTCGCCATTAAATCTCTGACTGGGTATCTTCAAACCAAGTTCACCAGCAGATTCCACACAACCATTGTTATCATAAAAATTCCAAACTTCATTTTCTGTGAGTTCTTCTTCTTCACTGGGATGAGCATACCTCTTCCTTGAACATCGTGCCAAAATTCCAGTGCTAGACAATTAATTTAAATTTTAGTGAAAGAGTAAATTGTTGGAAGAGATAAGGCTGCCCACAATTTTAGGGGAAAATAATTTTTTTGAGTAATAAGTTGTAATTTTATTTTATGAATTTTTGGAGTGATAAGGTTGTGATTTTAGGAGGTTTGAAAAGTTCTTTTATTAGTTGAGTCAATGCCTATTAAATTTTCAAGATAAGTTGTTTGTAAATTTTTGGAGTGATAAGGTTGTAATTTTAGGAGGTTTGAAAAGTTCTTTTATTAATTGAGTCAATGTCTATTAAAGTTTCAAGACAAGTTGCTTTAAGGGTTTGCGAGCTTTGTATTATCATTGTTTGAGAAGTCCCAATGAAAATGTTGTGAAGGTGAAGGTTGATAGTTTATGTATTTCAATATTTAATTAAAAAACATATATATTTTTTGTGGTGTTGAAGTGTCTTAGATCCCGAAATTTGAATAACGGGATCTTAATTACACTTTGATGGCATGTAATGGTGATTTTAAAGTTACAATTTTTCCATCATACAACAATACACTCAAGGAATTTAAAAATATATAATCAAGTAGCTACAAGTAAGGATAAACAAGTAAAGAACATATGTTCAAGCACCTACAATTAAGAAGCTGCAAAAATGAAACTCTCATCAACATTCCAAAGCAAGTTTACATCAACAACATTTGCATCAATTCAACATCCAATTTTTAACAATACTCTTGCAACCAATTTTTGTAAGAAATCAAATTGAAATTGAATTGTATTGTAATTTGCAAATCATCATTTTATTTGTAAGTTAATTTGAGTTGTATCAAATGCATTCTTGGTTGAACTCGGTACCCAAGCCTTGAATCATTAAGTTAGAATGAATAGGAGGTTGAGGTATTTCAAGATAAGTCATTTGAACTTGTCATCTATTAATTGTAAGAGAATTAATTTGGGTGCATTTTCAGAAGTATCTAACACCATAAAATTTTCAAATCAAGTGAGTGAAGCAAAGAAGAAAACAACTCTAAGATCAAGCGAGTGTGAAATTCAATAAATCAAGTTTAAGCAAACAAGTTCAAGTGAGTGGGTTCGAAAAATCAAGAAAATTTTAAAATCAAGCAAGTGAGTTCAAATGGAGCAAAACATTTAGGTGTTAGAGTTTCTAAACAATCTGATTCTATCCACTACTAAAGACACAGTGAAAATAAAAAAAACGATTCTTGTTGTTATCAAAAGGCATCTACATTATGCACATGAGATTTTTGAGTTTCTCCAACTTGAATCATAACTAGAACGTGATGAGCCGCAATAGAATAGTCATGTTTCTGATCCATTCAACCATACAAATGCAGATAAAGATGATTCCCATCTACTCAACAATACAAATTCAAGTGTAGAAGTTATACATGATCAAGTTCAACCTTCTTGTTCCAAGACAATCATCAAACTATGGGAGGAAATATAATGCAATTAAAATCGACGTGGTTTAGAATATGACAAAGATGACAACAACTTGCATATCCCAAATTATTCAAAACCCATCAAGTTCATCAGCGGAGGATTTCTTGATCAAGTAACATCACAAAGAAATGGGAAAGTTGAATAAAAACCAAAATTCCAAATTTATCAAAGAACAGGTCATATGAAAGATCATTGTCTTGATCTCCATCCGTGTCACCATTGTGGCAAGAAAAAACACTCATATGAAAGATGTTTCACAGAAAAGAAACTAGGTAGATTGAAGATCAATCATGTGTCTATTGATCCTTGGGAGTGGTCATCTACAGTCAAATGATTGTATAAGTTTTACCACAGAATTCAATCTCAGATATTGCAGCAACAATCAAATGAAGATGGTACTCTCATGGGTTTGGAAAGGGGAGTACAACAATGAATCATTCCTACATATGAAAAAGGGGGGGGGGGAGTTAAAAACAAATGAAGATGGTTATAGTCTCTCTTTTCAGCTTAAAATGTGGGAATTGATGGTTGTCATAGTGAAATTTTTGAGAACAACACAATTTTCCCAGTGGACATTGAAATTTTCCAATGGGAAACTGGTTGGGATTCTCAGTGAGAGCATTTGTGGACATTCTTTTGTTCTCTTGAATGGTCATTGTACCAAGCAAAGAATAGATGGATCCTTTTGTATTGCAGCTTGGCATTTGATTGAGGTGTCAAGCATTTTCAAAGTTATATCAGACTTGCAACTGATTCACTTCTCTTGGTTTTCTCTTTTCACATTAGAGTTTTCAACATCCATTTTTGGTACTTTTTCGGGCATTTCTTCATCGAGGATCATCTCAAAAGTTTCATCATGAAGACTTGGAGATGGTACCTGGTTCTTAGTTTGGACTTATGATTGGGGGGGAATGTTAGCCTCACACTCATATAAATAATCAATAAGTCCAAAATAATAAATTATTAAACTTGGATTAATTTATACTTGCCTTTGGTTCTAGAATGAATCTATTCCTCAAAATTGGGAGTTTGCTAAGGTTTGGTTGGTTGAGCGATTCTCTCTAACTAGTTAGGTTTCTAGATTGGTGTATGGTTAAGATATTCACTCAACCAAAGTGATTTTGTGTCTAAAATAGATGAACTATCTTGAAACATAACCTTGAAGTATTTATATTGCATCATTATCAATATTTGAAAAAAACAATATAATTAAGGCTTAATGTCTTTTTCACCATATCTCGGCCTCTCTTAAATTAAGATTTTATTTTTATTGATTGTTTTCAAAGCATATCATGTGAAAAAAATTCATTTGTCATCTTTTCTAAAACTTATGACTACAAACATATAAGTAAAATAAAATTTGACACACTAATGAAATAATTGCTTTTGAAAAAGATATTATTAAAAATATAACAAACTTACCTACATTTTCCTTTACTATAGATCGAAATGAGTAAGGTGTATATGAGTTTTGAAATATTTAATTTAAACAATAGGTAAAATATCACATTCCATTGTTATACATCTCTAAAAAAAAAAATGTGACATATATTCATGGATTCACCCTATGATCAATGAATAAATAAATATAAATGAATATTTTATTTGATATGGCTTCTTATCTTTTTTTAGTCAATGATATTTCACTCCAACCAATTTTTTAAGTAAAAAAAACCCATTTTCGATGAAGGATGGCCAACAAATTATTATGATTTTTCATTACAATTGCTTTCAATTTATATTATAGTAATTCTCAAAGACACCATCTCATATAACATTGAAAAAATATACACCCTTTCCTAAAAACTTTAATACTCTTTCCTAAAATATTTATACATGTCCCTTATCACCTACTTTAATGTCATCTTTTCATGTTCTACCTACTGAATTTTGACAAGGGTTCCTTACAAATTTTATCTACTACATGTGATGCTCATACATTATGCCCATATAAGTATTAAGGTCATCTTCGTGATGCTCATACATTATGCCCATATAAGTATTAAAGTCATCTTCTTAGGTTCTAAATATTGAATTTTCACCAGGGTTCCTTAGGGATTTCATCTACTACATGTGAGGGTCATACATTATGACCATATAAGTATTATATAGGTGATGAACCATTTAAGTACTCAAACTTAGAATTTTTAACCAAATTTATTTAAAAAGATAAATATTACATAGTTGTAGTGGATGAGAAACACAATAAAAGGCATTGATTCTCCATCCTTAATGATGTGATCTTCATCTATAAATGGTCTCTCATTTTTGGTTAAAAATTTTAGATACTCTTTAAATTATTGATGTTTATTATTAATCTTAAAATTTTATTTAAGACAATTGAAAAACCAACCATAAAAACAAATGTAATTAAACAAATAAATATATATAATATTTCATACATATTCAAATATTAACAAAACATATTATTACTTTTTAAGCCTAGATGACTAATTCTATGAGATAATTTTTATTAATGTGCAATCAAATTTATAAATTAAGTTACTTCTAGTTTCATTATCCAAGAGTTTATTCATCTTTGTATTTTCCTACTTCTCCTAATTATTTACAATTCTATTTACAAGGACAAAAATTGATGTCTCTTCTAGAAGTCTCATTTTTCATCTCTTCTCGAAGTATCATTTTTTTATCAACTTGCATAAGAACATCATTTAAGTTTTGATCATCACCTGCCAAACCTATATTCATACACAAAGTGTGAGATTCAAAAATATAAATCTCTTTAGATGCCTCAACTGCCTCATCTTCATGTTAATCTGAACTAATTCCATAGTTCATCAGGTTGTCTAAAATTCCTCATCGACATTTATGGCTTCCTTCTCATCAAGGAAATATCTTTGTTCAAAAGCAATCATTTCATACTCAGTTGCTATGATTTCTTCCTTCAACCTATCATATATCCTTTGCCTTAACTTCCTTTGTAACGGATGCCACCTCACCCTTTTATTCATCATCCAACCATATATGTGGTCTTCCTGTCGTTCTTGTAGAAATTATTACAATGTTTGAGTTTTGCTCTTAACTCAACCATCTCCTTCTCAAATTCCTCATTACTCATCCTCTTTATGCCAACTACCTTGTTATTCTTTCCTCCTTGATTATGACTTTCCTATGAACCCATCACATGACCATCATTAGTCATCTTTACCTTTTCTTCTTGTGAACTCCCCTTGTCTACTTGTGGGTTGCAACAAGCCTTCTTCATCTTGTAACAAGTCTACCACTTGCTATAGTACCAAGTTCCCCTCTTACTATCCTTCTCTTCTCTTTCCCCTGGAAATTCTACCCACATTCACTATAGAACTTCCTTTGGCAACTTCTACCCAACCTCAATTGTTGGAAGCTGTTCCCTTTTAATTCTTTGTAGTAGAACCTCTTCTTTTTATAGAATGCATATACTCCTTAGCTTTCAAAGCTTTCATGCTTCTGCAATTTCATCTTCTCGCCTCTCTCTTCAATTTTATTGTCCTCACTTCAGCAATATCATCTTGTTATTGGGGTTTTGCCATAATTTATCCTTCTAAGAGATATGCTTTCTCCTTATTAGTTTGTCACAACAGTACTTGTGATATGGTTGCTACCTAAAAACACAATACTTATGATGAGTGTTAACATAAAAACATCAATACTTGTCAAGATCTTATTCTTTTGACACTACTCTACACATCGCCTCTATTTTTTTCTCATGCATTCCTTTGTATATTAATGAAGAACCTGAAAACGCTGGGCGCAATCCACTACGGTTACAGGTTCCGATGCTCCTGCATCATATATATTCTCCCAATTTAAGTGCATTTAAACTTGCTCCAATCTCTGCAAATTCTATTTTCAAAGCCATTCCAAAATCAACTTTACATGAAAAATAAAATTCCTATTTAATTTCTATCCTCCAAAAAAAAATATTGTCCAATCCAAAAACAAATTATAAACTTACTCTACATCTTGAATAACATCAATTTTCTTTCTACAATCATCCATCCTCTACTTTAGTATAAAAATTAAAATAATTTCCAAACATGTTCCTCTGCAAACTCTATTTGTTCAAAGAGCTTTTTGTATCCTCCAATGAATAATTTTAAGTTATATATATTTCTAGCTCTAATACCAAATGATGCCAACCTAAAACTGGTTGTGCCAATTATGTAGGACTAAATACCCACAATGCCAAACTTATGGTAAAAAATGCACTTCCTTAACCCCAACGTAGGGAGATAAATCCCTTTTTAAGCTTCATTTAAAATTAAGTGGAAGGAGCCGCAAGGTAATACAAAAAAACACAAAATCATCAAGTTCAAGCCTTTTTCAAATATAACCACCAGAGCTAAGATCTTCATAAATATATAAATATGTCTAGCCCCAAACAAAACCACCATAGCCTCGACTTTTAATCTATAATAAGTTTGCAATATAAGGTCCTTATCTTTATTTGAGTTTCTCTCCAACCCTACCATCTTCCAATAGAAAATGAGCAAAGCATAAATTTCTCGGCCTTTGTTAATGAGCGCAACTTCCAATCACCTAGGACAACTCAATAGTTACTTGATGCAAACTATATGCACATGGCCCCACTTTCTTTATTTCCTATTGGGTATTCATTCCTTACCTTTCACATAATCAAATTTACATGACATCCATGATCCATGTCACCCGAGCTCTTCCAAACATTGTGCAAAGGCTTCCTCTTATGAGATATGGACTTCAAGAAGTGAATCTTTCTGTAAACTTCCATGCTTCAAATCTTGATTAAAGGGTACCTGCTCTTTCCACGTATCCACTTGTTAGTCTCACAATCCAACACATTGGCTCCACTTCACCCTAAAGCCTTACACATCACCATTCTTAACATGTCATCACAGTCCTCATCATCTTAGCCTTTTATAATGGTGCATAAGAACTTAAACTCTAGGAGATGAAACTTGGGGAACAAGAAAACTCCCATCTTCACCTTTTAATATTCTATTGACACTATGTAATTCATGTCACCTTAGTGATTTCTTAAGGCTTAACACATATACCTACTTATCCATGTCTACCAGCTGCCATGCTTACCTGGTACCTAGTCACCATAATGCTCCTTTGGGTGCTTCTCCTTTATTCTTCCTAGGAAGAACCTTTATGACATGTTACCTTGACACTGTCTCTTGGTGTGAATATTCTGATAGAAATTTGAGTTTTATTTCACTGGAGTCTGTTAATTGACGTACTCCCATCGAGATAAAAATATAAGTCTTCTTCTCCTCCCTTCATTACGCCCTTGACTGATGTTGCAATCTTACCCTCGTGCTCATCCTATGATCTTTCATAATATCTAGATATCCATGCTTATATTGTGCCTCCGATCTCTATTCTAATTCAAAGAAGTTGAATCCTGCACATTTTAATTCCTCTGCAATATCTATAATGGCTTTTGTTTCTACCCAATCCTTTATGGATTCTCGATCATTGATCATATTGTTGATCATTGATTACAATCTTAATTGCTTCAATTGTACGGGGAAGGGTTCATCTATATTTTAAAAGGGTTCCAAGCTCCCCTGCATTGGTTCTAATAAGCCTTCCAAAATATTCTCCCTCCTAAGCTTATTGTAATAGTTATGGAATATATTCACACTTAATAACAAAATAATCATTCCATATAATAATATACAAAAGCTTAGGATACAAAAAGTCCAAACATTCGAGCAAAGTATTTCCTTGTATTATATACAAATTATTTAAAAAGGTCTTTGTGTTCTCTTAGGCTCGATTTACAACAAATTGGCCCTTTTCAGTTCTTTTTGTCCAATTTGGCCTTACTCCTCTATTCTCAACCTTCCTCTCCATGTTTCTACACACATTTCATGTTTATTGACTACATATTTACACAAATAACATTTTGAACCATAATGAGTTCAGATCCACTAATTACTCAACAAATCCTTATTGATAAATCCTCTAGATCCATGCATCTCTCAAGATATCTAACTAACCGTCAAACCTCTCTAACTCTGTCAAATATTCTCGATATCTCTCCTCAAGCATAGATCTAATTACAATATTCCTCACTCTCATTACTTATGTGCAATTGTTCTAAAAACATAGTAAAAGATATTTAAATGAAATAATTAAATCCAAAATAGGGAATGAGCCCCCTTGGTAAATGAAACCCCTAGATCTAGTCAAAAAGTATTTTGACATGGAGCTAATATGTTCCTACATCAAATCATCACAACAATTCATTTCCATTTTCAGTCTTTTCGAAAGGAAAAATTAAGTAAAAATGGCATCCTTATAAAATTTACAAAATGAAAAGAAACTAACTGCTTATTAGAAAGTTTGGCAAGGATATACTTTGAATCACACCTCCCGATTTACAGGTTTTTGGTCCCTAGAATCTTCAACTCCCTTCAATCTTCTTCTTATCTTATCATCAAGTAGAATCTAGCAAATCTCCAAGAAATGGTGGCTCCACTATAGGATGGAAGATAAAATATGAATAGGAGCTACCTTTGGCATAATCATGATGCCCATGCCATGGTTAGATATGACATCTATTACTACATTACTTCAATAGAAAATTACTACTCCTTTGACTACAAATATGCACAACTCTTCTTTACCCTTGACCTTTACTCTCCCAATTTTCTTGTTGGTTATTCAGTTATTTGGATGGAGACCAAGGTGAAGCCTCCAACATTTGGGGTTCAAATTTCCATTTAATCTATAATACTAAAAATGGTTCCTACATGGGTTTATTGGCCTTCTAGCGTGTCAATGGTCACTAACATTATAACATTCTTTTCTTACAACATAATGAAATTGAGCCATGCTTTTTATATTTCAATGATGCTTGCTATGCTTGAGAAATGATTAATTAGCCCTTCCATAGGACCCCCCTTTATGCCAAAACTATTCTTAATAAATGATTAGTTGACCCTTCCACTAGATATCCATGTTCAAAATAGTGTCCTTGAAGAAGGGTTAGTCAACTCTTCTCCATGGCCCCCCTTTATTTGATTATTAAGTTTTCTATTATTTCCACTAAACCATGGAACCATCCATGAATAATAGTTAGTAAGATCATGCATATGTTTTCGTATGTCAAGAATGTGTGTGCTTTATGAAAGAGTCAATTTTCCCATTTTCTTCATTCATGAATGCATTTTTTTCTTTTTAAAATGCATGTGTGCTTTGTTGAACAATAATGTGTCTGCATTCCTTTGATTTAGCTTATGTGTTAGCTAAGGTGTCAAATTTAAGCCTCCTTGAGCCCAGATCTCCTAAACATATTACATATTGTTGTAATGTATGTGAATTTCTTAGATATTGGATTACATATAAAACTTGCATTGAATTCACGCACTCACTCCTATGTCAATATCTAGTATTCAATCATGGTGTCCTTGCATGCCACTCTTAACACAATTGAATGAGCATGTTAAGTTATCTATGTTGAAAAAATCCGCTTAGAAATTATTTAGCTTCTTTTGTGAAAAGCAATAAAAAACTTTTGAGTAAATTTGGATCATGAAATATGTTATTGTCATGGATGCCGGAGCATCCAGCTAGGGCACCATGATTGAGTGTTGGTCTCTGCCAAGGTGGAAAGTTTTATTAATGAAATGGTTTCTTTATGTTTAGTTTGTCAAAGTAGGATGTAGGACTTTGTTTCTCTTTTAATCTTAGTATTAGTTAGGGACAGTTTAGTTGGTTAGGGTCACTATTTTGTTCGTCCTTAATAAACTATAGTTTAATAACTGTTCTTTCATTTTAGAGGAAAAGGACAAATATGTCTAATGAATCTTGCAGTACATGCAAAACCGAATATATGAACAGTTGTGTAATTAATAGAATAGCAACTAAAAAAATAACTACACACAGTTCAAATAATTGTGGACAGAAGATATAAATGTAAAATTGAAAATCATTCAAAAGGTTCAGCATACAAGTGTCCATAATAAAAAGAGCAGACAATTTATTCGAATCCGTCTGTATAACCATAATATTTCTTTATTTTTTCCTATTCATCGAACAACCAAAATAATTGACATAGTGCATGCAGACTGTCTTGTTTATTTTCTTTCTAAAGGAACAGAGTTCAAACGACAAAGACTGTATCGAATTCCCAGAATGAGTGTTGGTAACCCATTAAGAGAAGTCACGACTGAAATGGACAAGAACAATTGCAAAAAGTTCAAGCGAATTAAGCACATACACACAGTCATAAAAGCCACAGAATACTTTCTCAATTTCGAATCCATCCACTTGAACAAACATGGGTATGTCTATTATGTTTTTTTTAGTCATTGAAGTAACTATGAAAACAACCATAGTGCACACACAGTTCCATCATTTTTCCTCTTAAGAATCATTTAAAATAGTCAAGGAAACCACACAAGATAACCAGGCACAATTCGAGGGCATCCAAGCCAGAACGAGAGAAATAACAGTCGAACAAACATAATTAAAACAAAGGTATTTCAAAGCCAATGATTTCTCTATATTTTTTTTACAATTATAACATGAAATGTCTGTACATACATAACAGGGACCAAACATAACCTACAAGCAGTCACAAGCCTAACGACCAACAAACCCTAGACGAGGGTTTTGGGGATGGCTCCCATCATATATGAATTTACAGACAACAAGCATCGAAACTCAATAAGGCCTGCATTAAAAATGAACCAGGACGCTTGACTACAACAGAGGGACACCAACGAACAAGTATTAAGGAAACCGAACCATCAAAACCTACAGTCCCTAACATCAAAACAAAAATTGATGATGGTGACAGAGCCTACCAAGCAAAAGCCGAGGTGACCACGCCAGGCACGCCCATCCACAAACCCTCAACCTACAAGAGAACCAGGACAAGATTGTGAGCATAACTATCGACCATGGAAGGAAAAAGAAGTGAATAAGTGCAAACACAAAGAGGGATTATTTTCCTTACCTGGAGGGTTCGCAGTGTAGACAGAGCGAAGGCCATTGAGCCACAAATCTTGGATACTGACTGAGACAAAGGAGCAAGTTCATTAGAAACAGAACAACAAAGAGAGAAAAGTGAATCATGGATGGATGAAGTTACCTAAAGTGAAGTCGAAGACAGGAGAGTGCCACCGCTTTGCAACCTGGATGCATGCACAAAAACCACTGAGATTTACCAGCAAAACGACCTCATAATAGAACAATGACTGTGGAATGAAGACAAGGTTAGCAGCTGCACAAGAACTGTAAACAAATACTCACACAGGGGATTCTGTCGCGCAAAGAGCCATGACCAGAAATTACCCAGTTGAATGCAAGTGCCAATCTCTTAGGCAGAGTAGCCCCTGACCAGCACACACGTTAGTTGCAGCGTAACCTCATACATAGGCAGCATTAGCATTACCCTTGGCACCAAGAAATGAAGAGTAGAAATGACCAAGCGACAATAGGACGAAAGATTTTGGCAAGAACGAGGAGCAGGAAATGCAAACCAAGGTGCTAGTACAGAGTAATAACTGCAGTTATAATTGCCACCTTACCAAAGTCCATAAATATATGAGGTCAAGTCACAAACCACAATATAATCCACAATTTAATCATTGTTTAAATCATTTAATTAGTGATCAATATAACAATGTGTTAACTCCAATCTTTATTGTGTGGAACCATGTAGAGTGTTGGGCTGGTCCCATCAGTGATCTTCCAAATATTTGAAACAAAATTATTAAAAAGCTTGAAGATACATAATATGTATATCAAACCAAAGTATTTAACAAATTCGTAATCACTTAAAAACTTACTGTAATGATAAAAAGGCTTAGTACAAACATCATGTGCTTTGTGTGCTCATGAAATATGTTCTTGTCATTTTCCAAATATCTAAATAAAATTATTTAAAAGCTTGAAGATCCATAATCTAAGTTTACATAAGAAATTATTTAACAAATCCATAATCACTAGAACAACTTACTCTAATGATAAAGAATTTTTTAGTACATTGAACATCCATGTACTCTATCATAACCGATTGATTATAAAAAAGTTTTCTGGCTATGATAAATTTTTTTTAGTAAAAACATCATGTACTCTTATCATAGTGTTTACTCATTAAAACACCTCAATGACCATCAATAAAGCATCTCAATGACTACCAATGCCTCAATAAAGCTCTCAAAAGCATTTAGAAAAGGCTTTTTACACGGCAAGCTCAACTCGTACATTACACAACTTTTATATATTAATTCTGTGTTTGTATTTCAACCAAAAAAAGAAGAAGGTGACATTGATGTCAAAGATGTAGAATAGAGAGCACTAGTAATAACTTTATGACAATATATCAGTCTCCTTTTATAGGAAATTTATTGTTCTTAATTTAAAGTCAAAAGGTTCACGATCCAATCATCCAATAGAAAATCTGTATCATGACACCCGCATGCAAGAAAAACCCTCATTTTTATCGTCGCAACTGTAATTTGGCCTTTGACCTCTTCGATTCTTTGAGAAGCTTTGCCGAATTCATCCGCAAACAGAAAAGCCCCGGCCCGAAGCCCCACTTTACTTCAACTGTGACTTGGAATTCCAATGGGTGAGCTCAGACTTTCGGTCGGCTTACGACGGAGAGCAGAGAGTGAGCATCATTGCAAGGAATGGATGGAGCAGAACCATAACGCTAGAATTAAATTTGGAAACAAAAAAGAGTGGAAGATGTTGTCAGCAGAAAACAAGAATTCTGCATCATGGAGTGAGTTTCGCACTGCCATAGACAAGCGTGCACGGCACTGAATCTTTGTACAGCTAAAGTAAATATCCGTGGTCACTTAGCTTATAATACTCGGTTGTGCAAACGAGTAAAGTTTGCTTTGTCAAAAGAGAATATGCTACAGATTCTAATACCTCAGTGGGGATATATAAAATATCATTTCAGTACCAGAGATCTGGTTTCAAACGTTTCTCAATTATATTGTAATTCACATAGACGATGTTTATAGTTTAAGGTATTTGTGTACATGGTTTAAAAAATATATCAGTCTTTAATATATATTATAGAGTAGTGGCATAGACGAGTCGATTAAGAGGAAGTGTTTCATCGGTCTTTTGGGAAGAATATGCACATACACTTTTTCACTTTCAGTTTCCGTTTATATGTATTTATATGAAATTTTATTAATATATATGGCATATATTTTTTTGTGATTTATATTGATAATATGAAAGTTTATTAATATATGTGGTATATATTTTTATGTTATATTTTTGTGATTTATATTGTTTATTGGATTGTTTTTTCAATTAAACTATTTAATGTAGTTTATTTTTGGACTTATTATGAGAATGAATATAATGAAACTTCGACCAAATCTTTATGATGTGATTAATTC
>APFE031025425.1:178170-197851 GCA_000404065.3 Pinus taeda | reverse complement strand
TTCAGCAGTTTTGTAAAGCATTTCCCCCCTCCCACTCTCTCGGGCTTCATGCTTTAGGGGGCATCTATTACACAGTAATTTGTTACTGTCTCCCTGTCAGTCTTCCTACTGTGTCATGAGTCCAAATTAATCATGCTCATGCTCTCTAATGTTGCCAAATGACCCACTTTAGCAAAGTTTTTGTTATCAGCGCGACTTTTGTCAAAATAACCGTGCTGATGGGCGCTCCATAACAGACCGAACGCGTTGCCAGCACGGAAGTACACCTATTTCCCACGCTGGTCGGATTTGATGAGCCAGTGCGTCTGTTATTCATATCTGATCGCGCTGACATGAACTTCTTTGTTATTCAGCTGCGATGTCAGCGCACCAGTGCAGTTATGGACTCGCGCTGATCCAGTTTGGGCGAGTTTGTTCTAACAGTCGACCTTCCAGATGACTCTAGGCCTAGTTGTTGACCTTGTAAATGTCACCCTCCCTTCTCTGGCATGTCTTTTTCTTCATTTGAGCCACCTTCCTTGGAGATAAGCTCATCCTCCCACCTTTCGTGGAGACTCCTTCTCCTACTTAAACCTCTACCATTGCCATGAGCAGCTAGTTTTGGGGAATAGTTTTTGACAGAGTGGAATTCATAGTGTTCTTAGTGCTGCTCCTAATAGGCAGTTGGTGTGTTAAGTGTGGATTGCTAGAGAGCCTAAGGAAGGTTGTGAAATCTTGTTGCCTTGTGTGAGAGAGAGAGTTGTTTGTCTTGGGAGATCTACCTCCAAGGGTGAATGCTTATGAGACTTGCTGGCTAGACCCTCTTGAGAAGGACTCAACGTCAGAAGATTGGTTGTTCCTTTATCTGATTTTGATTAATAAATAATAGATGACTACTGTTATGGTTCCATTCTCATTTGTCTTTGTAATGGTTAATGTGAATTACATCCTTTATGACTGATGTATAGTTGCCTTTATTAGATTTCACGCTTGTGTTTGTTTTCTCTTTGCATGTGCAGGTGTCCATCCACGAAGATAGTGGAGGATCGTGACCGACCAGAGCAAAGGAGTGAGAGCGGCATCTCTTCATCAAACAATAGTGCTAGAATCCAAGTATGTGTTCATTGCCTACCTTATAATTGCAATTAGGAGCTTGCATAATAGCATTGATTGATTGTTGCTAGACTCGTTCTGGGCTAGTAGGGATCACCTCTATCTGTAGAGGGGATTTACCTCTCCAACAAAGGCATGTGCCAGACCTCAGGGCTATCTAGTTTGCAATGGAGTGGAGACCTACCATCATTTGCCATGACTATGGAAAGCTTTTCCCTCATTCATCTTTGCAACAAGCTCGTAAGTCTTGACATGATAGAAGATCTGATGAATTATAATTCTCTCACTGTGACCAAGATAGACAAATGGATTAGGTGCACTCAGGTAGTCCATTTGCACGAGATATCAGTCAGTTGACTGTTCCTTTTCTCCCATCAGGCTCTCCCTCACCCACACCCTATTTCAGCTCCTTCTCTCCCTTAATTCTACCTTTTCCCCTTTTTGTCCAACTGAACACCCGGTTCTTGCGGGCTTGTCTAAATCTTTTGTCTCATTAATCCCCTTCCTCTGGAATTTTTGGACGCTCCCTCTTCAAGGATCTTCAACGATTCTCCCTCCGGGCAACATATTCCACTTGCATCGCTCAAAGAGCAAAGACCCATGACAACGCTCCTAGCCTCTTTTTATCAGGATCTATTCTCAACTATTTCATTGACACAGGTCAGACATGCACTACAAACAGAGATATCATATTTCTCTTCATTTTTTGGCGTGGATCAGCAAGGCATTTCCAACAGGCACATCAGGATTCTTTCCATTTACCATAGTCAGGAATATAGTCCATTTCACTATTGATAGATAATGTTCTGCAAATGTCGTCTTTTAGCACTCTAACTTGTCAAGATATATTCCAGTTTAATTTTCATTTCAAAGCCCAAGTGGCAGGAATCAGGAGGATCTTGTTGTTGCAAATCCTTCTTCCCTAGCTTCATTCGACGAATAATTATGTACTACAGGGGAGCAGTTTCCATCTCCCTCCTTTTTCGAAAAGAAATATAGCAACCAACAATGTTAAAAAAAATGGTAGTGAATTAATTAATATTTAAACACGATAACATAAATGAAATATTCAAATTAAATAACTAATTAGTTTTTAATTATTAATTAATAAAAATAACAAAATGAAAATGGGTTAATTAACTAAAAAAATATAAACTTTATGAAATTGTTATTAACTTATGATACAATTTCCACGTTTCATTCATTGTACTTATCAAATGTGATAGAGGAAGAATGCCAATGATTGTTGTCATAGTTAAACTGTTCCATGTTCTTAATTTGTGTTTCCACCGTAAGAGGAGTAATGTTGCCCATAACATTTTACCATGATAAATTTTCCTAATACTATCCATTACACTTTAATTAAGAGTAAATTCATCTTTTAGAAAAATATAAAGCATTCTATCTACTTTATAGAAAATAAATATTTATAATTTAATTCTAAATCCCCACTTCAAACAAGCTTATAGAGCTAGATTCGAGTCATGATGCATATATAAAATTATATAAGAAAAAATAAAATATATAATCCTAGACCTAGTACACCAGTAATACTAAACCTTTGGGAATGTGCAAACCACTTGAAGGATCATTATACATGAAAAAAATCGCTTTGAATCAATGTACTTGAAACTGACAAACCACGCCTCCTTTAAATATGTTGAGTATGATTATGACCATTTCCTACATGAGTGGGTTATTCTAACACATCACATATAAGATAAAATTCATATCCATTTTAATCCGGTGAAGGCCTCTAACTCATCCCTTGGTTCAATAATCAATGCTTTTGAGTATTACATCTAGGAAATTGCACCCAATTGAATAGATGAAAATGCCTTGGGAGCTAGAAAGTAGTTGTTCTCATGTCAACTATGCAATGTCTCACCAAACCCTGTTCAATGTACAAGGACCCCTATCTGAGATAATTGGTTGTGCTTTCGTCATCCCTCAATTTTTGGAGTGAGGATGTGGCGACGCGAGCGATAACTTTTTATATAAAAGCATGGTCAAATTCACAAAAAACCAATAATTTTTTTGGTACAAGTGAACTAATCCTTCGTTATGGATGTTATATATCACTTATAGTGACATAATAATGTTTCTTCAATAACCCAGTGGAGCACTAATAAATCAATGATTTACCATTAATACATTGGTTAAAAAAGGCTCATTATAATGTAATCATGCATACATGAAACTATAGAAATATGTACAATAAACATATATTTTCAACATTTCTATTCATTAGACACTACCCTACTTATGCTAGAGATAATCTACATAATTATGTGCATTGACTTAGCAATTTTTATAAGTTATGTTCACACTGGACTTAAATGTCATAGAGCTCTAACAAATGTCTAAATTTCTCCCACAAAAGAATACTTATTTTATTTTCATCTTTTACATTCTACCTTCACATGCAAATCCATTCTTAGCAGCTATGCTCTGGTCATATTTAGAGATTTAAATTGATATGAATTCAATGCACTTTATTTTAACTACATTTTTACATCCTACCTTTCGATCCCAAATTCATTATCAGTGACCAAAATCGTTAAGGTTTGTCGATTTAAAATGGTCTCCATTGTGTATGGCACTCCATAGATGACCTTCTATTCTGATTACAACTTGACAGACATAAGTGGTAAATTATTCTTATGATGAAATATCAAAATAAAATAACTTATAACATATAATGAAAATGAAACTAAGTTCTATAAATCCTTAATAAAATCCACTTCAACTAACAAATATATTCACAAAGGAATTCAAGACAATTGTTGAAAATTCAAAAAGGTTTGGAAATAATCACATTAAGTATCACTGCACACATGAAAAATTATGGCTTTCCTATGAAAGATGCATGCAACAGCAAGCTTCCACTGATAGTCAGCAAAATCATTAAAAATGGCATATTCCACTTAAGGCTAGAAAACATTACAAACTTGAGATGCGTGATTCAAGAATCTTTTAATTATTCTAGATGTAGAAACACATGGACGGTGCAATTATTATATAAGACTAGTTTAGCTACCTCCTAGGCTCTTTCTGATTTGCTGCACCTCCTGTAAAGTAATGGAGAAAGACTTGGTCAAGGCTTCCTGGGGAATGCCCAGATTTTGATTGTTCAATGCGAGCAACATAAATTCATTATTTCTTCCTATGTTTTGACTGTAGTGCAATGTTTCTTTGGGGATCACGAACACATCTGTAGCTTGCAATGTCTCACCAAACCATGTTCAAAGTACAAGGACTTGTATCTGAGATAATTGATTGTGGTCTCATCATCCCTCTATTTTTAGAGAGGAGATGCAGTGGCATAATGTTGTCAGCCTAAAATTTTTATATAAAACCAAGGTAGGATTTGCAAAAAACTAGAAATTCTTATGGTATGGATAAACTAATCCTTTGTTATTGATGTTATATGTCATCTACAATGACACAATAATGTATGGTCAAGTTCTTTATTAATAATTATGAATTAGTATGAAAGCATTAATTCATGAATTAACAACAATACAATACCTAGATTTGATAGCGAATATGATGATAGATCATTGTTTTTATTTATTATATATTAATAGATTTATTAATTATTAAGTTTATAAATTAATATAATAGAATTAATAACTATGTTAATGAATTATTATTTTGTAATAATTATGTTAATAAATTATATACCAGTATTAATGTACTAGGTTAATAAATTATCCTTAAGTATGAGTGTAAAAAAATGAAGAATTAAGAACTTAGAGTTGAGAGAGTAAAGGGATCCAAATTTTAATAACTTCAAGTCAATCATCCTCATTGAGGTTGTTCATATGTCTTGATATTTCCAAATCCTCTCTAAATATTCTTTTGAAGTAGTGATCTTACTTAGCAATAATATTAGTGTCTTACAAGCAGTTGTGATGCTTAGTGAGATGGGAATGTTCAACAAGAGAAGAGGTGAAAATCGTTGATTTTAATGTCAACACAATGCTCCTTTATTCATGTTTTAAATGTCTCCCACTTTCACTAATATAGGTTTTCCCACAAGAGAAATTAATTTTATAGACTCCTTTTAGTTGATGCTAATCAAATTTGTCTTTAACAAATTTCATTTTATATTTTATTATTTCTAATGGATTGAAAATATAACCAATATCCCCTTTTCCAAGTGTTATAGCTATTATGTCAGTTGTACTATGTATGTATGGAAGGAGACCTTTCTTGTTGGAAGGAAGAAACTTAGTTGATTTTTTCCTTAGCACTTATGCTTATATTATTTTAGTACATCTACATTATATTTATATTAATATTATGCCTAAATTATTAATAAGTATTATTATATTAATGATTTATCCTTAATTGATATTCTCCTAGAGGCCTAGTTATAACATAATGTGATAGCCTACTAGTGGTTAGGTTTGAATCTTTCAACTCTTCAAGAGTTAGAATATCGACTTTTCTATATTCTTCGTCATCATGATCATGTGGCTAGCCCATTTTACATGAATAATTGGGGCTATCGTGATATACTATCAAATTATGGTGGCCACAACAGGAAGGTAAACTTTCGAGTAGCATAATTTTTGCATACAAACTCCAATGATGAAAATTCAACTCTATGTAGAATAGGAAAAAAAATTTCCTCTACTAAGCAAAAAAGTTTTCCCCAAAATATCCATTTGATGCCTCAAAATTCTCCTGAAATTTTTAAGACCCTAACTGACCAAACTAGGTCCTACTAGTAAAGATGGTCCTATGAATTTATTCCTACACTTTTTCCATTTGAAAGCATCAAGGTGGATGAAAAATAATATAATGATCTAATCTAGATAATTCCTCCCCATTTTGGGAGGTTTTTGGTCCAAAAAATCTTCTACTAAATGAGGTGAGGAAAATTTTCCTCCTTCTCTTAGGTGTACCATTTAGCCTTACAAAGTTGTCTACTCAACCCAATTCGCCAAAGCTCATGGTAACCCTATATTTTAGTTTTGCACCTATTTTGCAAAATTGTATCCTTTGTCAACTCCACTTGAGCATCTAGTGCCAAATCCACTGTAAAAGGTACGAATCATTTATCTTCCTAATCTAGCATGGAAGGACAATATAGTATTATATTATCAACATTCACAACTAAGTCATTGTAAATTGATTCTATAGAAATTATCTTCCACCTTTTCCAGTATATCTGAGGGACCATACTGCAAATCCTTGATTTCCTTATGAAGACCTTATAATCTCTCTTTGTTCAACTATAAGCATACTATGTTTGCCACCATAAATAACTTCTCTATAATGTGTTGATCATGCCTAGCCTTGTATTTTTCTTGTGACTTATGTAATGTATCCTATACTTATATATAGATTTTCATGATCTTTTCCAAAAAAACCGTATTCCTTCAAGGCATCACCTATAAGATCCTCCCTCACTCCTCCTTGTTTCTCATATGCAATATCCAAAGGTGAAGGTGGAAAATATCTAAAAGAAAATTCAAATATGGATTTACTAGAAGTAGTGTGGACTAGTCTATTATAAGAGTGTTGTATATACACTATATTTTCATCCCAAGTCTTTCAATGCTTATAATTATAACCCCTCAAAAGATGCACCAATGCCTTGTTGACTACTTTGGTTTTTCCATCTGTTTATGGATGGAATGTTGTAGACCTCTTTAAATTTGTGTCCATCTTCTCTCACAATGTACTCCAAAATACACTAAGAAATGTAGTGTCCCTATCTGAAATAATGATCCTCGGTCTCACAAAGTCGACCTAGACTTGTCCAAAGAACAAGTTTTTTTCTCCTTTCTCGATGATAGTCTTTTTACAGAGTACTAGAACATGCATCTTATTAAACATATCAACTACCATGGATAAGTGGTCATATCCCTTCCAAGTTGTTAAACTTCTCGAATGTACATATAAGAGCTTCCAGACAACACTACACATACATCAAGGGGAACCACATCTAGTTATATTTCATCAATAAAATAAACATTGATAGGAAATCTAATTTTGCTTTGTTTTATCACATTTACTTCCACATCCTTAATTACCCATCCCAAAGGATATGGGCTTGGATGATCACAAAATTTCAACCCTAGTTTTTTGACCATCTGTGTTACAATGATATTTTCTTGTGATCCTAAGTTAAATAAAGCATCAATCTTGGTTTTGTTAACATATATATTTATATAGAAGAGTCTAGTATTTTCGTTCTCTTCTTCTTGTTGAAGGATACTCATATTCACCTCCTGTTACACTTATGTAGATACGATCTTCTCATCCATATTCGAGTTGGTTTTAACCTAGTTTTTCAAATTAGTGGCCATGATATTTTTCATCTTGTTATCTTTCTTTCCTTTTGTTCTTTGGTTTGAATTATGGGTGCCACTTCTAGCACTTACCCGTTATATGATTTTCAATGTTATAGTGGTTGTATTGGTTATTAGGACCTTTACACTAGTGTGTTGTGGCCACCATATTTTATCCAAGTGGATATTCGTAGCCACCCACCTATACCACCTATACCTTCAGTCAATCTCATTAGTTTCCTTGATTATAGCACAATTTACTATTTTTTAGAAGATTTTCAGGTCCTAGACTTCTGAGGCTATTTTAACCCCCTAAATGGAATTTTTTTTAGGCCTGCAACAACCATGGGCCTACAAAAAATCTTGTAGTATGTGGATAGACCTTTCCCAATTAACCCCAACGCGGCCCACAAACTTTTGGCATTCCATCTCCTAGGTTTAGTTTTTTGATTGTATACGGTTTTCTATTGTTGTTCACTAATAAAAAGGCCCTTTAGCATCCATGTCTCTTCGAAGAGATAAGATACCATATCCTGAGCTAATTTATTTCCATTCTTCTTGTAAGAATATTTTATTTCTTTGAGATTAATGAAATATAGATTTGTTTTTGTTGCATCTTTGTGCTTATATTTATATCTATATTTTTTCGTGTCCCTACTTAAGTCTAGATCAACATTTTTATCTTTTAACCCTTTCCATTTGTTCTTCCTCTTCTTCGAGGTATCCTATTGCTCCTTCTAGTTTGATTTATTAGATTTCCTTTTCTTCGGCCCCATGTTCTCCAAGAATTGTGCGTACACAAAAGCCTTGTCCATTGATCTAGGATTGAACATCATCACTTACTTCCACAAATGGCTATGCATACCCCCAAATACTTGAGGAGTACATTTAGGTTATTTGGTGAGATACTTAGCCATATGGCCATATTTCTAAATTTTGTGGTGTACTTACATACACTTTTCCCCTGCTTCTTCCTAAAGTAATGCCATTAGATCCACTGAAACTCTAAATCCCTAATAGGGTAAAATTGTGAAATTATGAGATTTTTAAAGTCCTCCCACTTAGTCATTAGACGATCTCCCTCCAACCTCAAGGTCTTTGTATGGATTTCCCACTAGGTTAGGGCATATCCCCTAATTCCAACCACACAAATTAAACCTTATGTTTTTCCTCTATATGATGAACATTAAAATAAATTCTAATTGTGAAAACCATTATAGTTTTAGAGCATATATCTAACCTTCATATGCCTTGATACTGATATTTTATTCTATTTTGAATAGGGACTATGAATGATTCATGGCACTCAAACCAAGTTGATATTTTTCAAGTTCTTCCTTCAAATCCTTCTATGATATCCCTCTAATCATACCTGTACATTAGAACCCATATATTCTCTAAATAACCCAATAGTATTGGTTAGGGCCTCCATGAGGAGATTTATGTTATGATCTATACATGCAACTTGTCCTTCCAATTGTGAAAAACTCTCCTTTGTAAGATCATGAATTTTATTCATAGATTCATCAACGATGATTTTGGTTTTATGACTTTTGTCATATCCAACCTAAATTCCTAGGTAATATCCATAGTATACCCAAAGAAACCTACTTTTGTACCAATATGATTTGTAAATTTTTGAGCGTATTCACTTGGACAATTTGTCACAACATATCTAAAAAAATATATTAGAAAATTAGAAATCTACACTATGATGGTTTATGTCTCCTTAAATTTGTAGATATATTAATTATTGTTTATTATGTATTTATGTAAATTATAATTATGTATAAAATATAAAATAGTGAAATAAAAATTAAAAAACCACAATTGACACAAAATATATCTTGGGAAACCATTTCAAGAGAAAACCCAACTAGAAGGTGATGCCACCCTACTCTCTTTATTTGAATATAAAATGGATACAAGTAAAAAGAAGAAAGGCCTATGGCCCGTGGGATATTACAGTGCACAAACACTATTTTTATTCTCTCTTCTTATCCTTCTCAGTTAATCTTCTCATATATGGAACAAAATACACTTGAAAAGAATGGAATCTCTTTTCATCCTAGTGGCTTGGTTATAATACAACTCAATAACCTACTATTGGTTAGGTTTAACTCCTTCAACTCTTGAATAGAGTTGTAATATTGACTATTCTGTATTATTATTTATCATTATCATGTCATTAGCCCATCTTCCATGAATAATTGGGGTTGACATGCAATCCTCTTGAATTATGGTCATAAAAATAGGAATGTCAAATTCTTAGTGGTATGACTTTTGTATACGAACTCTAATTGAGGTTATTACCACATAATTGGAAAGGTATCTATGTCCATAATAGGGAAAAAATGTACCACGCTAAAGAAACAAAGTTTTAACCCCTAAAAAATTCAATTTGATGCCTCAAAATTTTCTTTGAATGTTTTAGACCCCAATTTTCCAAACTAGGTTATGCTAGTAAAAATGGTCTCGTGAGTTGATTCCTCCACTTTTATGACTCTAAAAACATTAATATGGATGAAAAGTAATATAATGATCCAATTGAGATCACAGCTCCCCATTTTGGGAAAGTTTTGGTCCTCAAATTTTTTTACTGAATGGGGTGAGGAAAGTTTTCCTTCACCTTCGACTCTCAAGTGTACTATTTAGCCTTGACTAGAAGTTGTCCTTTCAACCCAGTTTTCAAAGGTCACATTTTACCTATCTTGTAGTTCTAGACTTACTCTACAAAATTGTATCCTTCATCAACTATTTCTAAGAATTTACTATCAAATCCTCTACAAAAGATAGGACATATTCCTCTTCCTGAGCTAGCACGGAAGGCTTATAGAGTTTTAGATTCTCTACATTCACAATTGAGTAAATGCACATATTTGGGGGTAGAATAAGTCTATAATAATTATTTCCCACCTTTTCTAGTATCTCAAAGGTACTGTAGCGTTGTTTTAATCAATCCTAATTGATCGAGACAACAACATTCAATTGTTAACCGAGGGTAGGTATTATTGTTTCAATACAATTCGCACTGTCTATGTAGATACACTACAGCAAAGAATGAGAAAATGCAAAAAATAGTAAAATATGTCGCTGAACCAAATTACGGAATCAAACCATTCATGTAGAAATAAAAAAAAAACTCTACAAAATTAAATCACGCTTCACAACTATCAAAGTAAAGGCGCACCACACAAGAACTAATATCTACTCTAGCTGGTTACTGCCATTCTATTGATTAACTTGGTGTAACAACATAATGTAAACTGAAACAGCACTGAATGTAACCCACAATTTGTACAGAAATAGCGAGAAACCATAAATCAATTAGCTCAACTAGAATGTACACTACCTCTATCACTACAGTCCCTGCCAAAGAGGAGGGCCCTTCCTCCTCAACAGGGCACAAGAATAACACAAAAGTATTTAATGAATCGGCTAAAGAGTAGTAATAGCATCACCGTGATGATTAATATTAAAAATAAACTCAAAGTTACCAAAGTAGAGTGACAATACTTTTCTATATGCCATGTCCTTGTACATGAAAAATTAATTTCCTTTATACTTATTACATAACCAAAATTAGAAACAGATCAGTAATGAGAATCTCACAATTCTCGTGCTGATAAAAAATAAAAGTAGTTACAACCTATTTCTAAATACAAATATACATTAGTTAGGATTGCAACCGCTTGGGTCTATTGCTTCCAAAATAAACAATTCCTACTCACAACAACTATTATGTGGAATAGTACCCACATTTTCCAACTTTGATGAAACAACATCCTACAAGTGAATAGTGGTTCGGGATGTTACGACATCACTAGCGATAGAGCCCTTGGTGTAACAACAAAATTTTGTATCAGCACGTACTGTAACAACATCTAATGTGTAACAACAGACTACATCATCATCCAATGTGTAATAGCAACCTGTGACAACATCCAGGGTGTAACAATGAATTGTTCTACCCTTCTCTGTAGTTAATTTGCACTGCCTGTTTGCTCCATACCTTTGTTCTCGCAAGAAACACCTAAAAAGAAGAAGAGATTCCCAAAATACTTCTTCAATACTCTCCAAATTAGCCCCAAAAAGGAGTAAAGGATCGTATTATTCAGTAAAATACGACAAAGTAACATGACAGTAGAATAGGTTATAAAGGTGAGAAAATAGGGAAATAGATCATGTAAAGTCATAGGCCTAGAGGACAGAAGGATCAAAACTGGGGAAGGAATGTCCATAAAATATGTAAAAAACCACACCCAACATCTAACCCCAACTGAAGCAACTACATGTCCCATGTAGAATCTCAGCTCCTCCTACTGTACCCCTAATGCAAGTTTGTACAATTGTAGGTGTCAGCAATGTCTTCACCCGGAGCCCTATACCCTTGAATGGCCATCAACTGACGTGGCCAATATTCCTCTTCATAGTCACATAGGTGGTAGTCTGGTTGAGACTCCTCAACTAGCAACCAAATCAAAGGAAATTTGAATTTGAGCCCAATCCAGAACTAATCCGAATCAAATCCATAAACAACTGACAAAGAACCTTGATTGTATTGGGAGGAAACAAATCTCTAAAGAATCCAAAACAGCATCAAAAACACCCTGAACCAGTGGCCTTGGTAGCCAACGTGGAATAACAAGTACCTCGATCAAAGCGCGCTGACCGAGGCCCATGGAGACCGTGCAGGAGGTCAAAACAACCCCTAGGAGCCCCAGATCAGGAAACAGAGGTGATTTTCGATGCACAATTAACACCTAGTGCTAATCACGCGTTGCTAGGAAAAAAAGGCTAAAATGGAAAATCCTTAAGGACTTGGTCATGTTGGGAGCCATAGAACCACAGGCAAAGAAACAAAAAGCGCTAAAGTGCAAAGGCAGGACCCGTGCCCTAGAAAACGATGGTTTTGATCGAGGTGCCCTTGAACGGTAAGAGGTTTTGGATAGGAGTAGAGTGATCCCACTCAATGATCGACGTGTGGCAGCAAAGGTGAGAGAAAAACCACCATGATCGTGTGTTATCAGTCCAGCAAGTTAACCACGCTCAACGTGCGTATGACGTTGGATCTAGAGGATCCCGGATCTGACAGTTGAGATTGCACTCGATAGAAAGAAGCGGAATCGACAAGGAAATAAGCCGCAATTTAAAGGGATTTGAAATCCGTTTGACCGCCATGGTGGAGAAAGAATGTATCCATGGCATAACCGAAGAAATGAATCGACGAGCAGACTGGCACTGTTTTGATGGGGACATGTGGCACTTCCCAAGCATTCATTCTGACGCCGAACAAGGAACTCCAAGTGCAGCTGCAGAAGAAGAATCAACGCAGGTGGGAGAGGAACCCAACAGGCATAGGTATCGAAGGGTTAAAGCCAGGTATAGAGAGAGTCAAAGAGAGGGGATTGGAGAGGAGTCCAAGCGACCAAGAGGGATAGTGAACAGTGAACCCTGAGAGGAGGATTGAACACAGAGAACAGTAAAGCCAAGTAGAGGAGATAGAGGGCCGAGCTGACCGCAGGCAGCATCGAGCACCAGAGAGCTTTAAGATTCAAGCCTTCCCATAGAGGAATCTGTCTAGATTGAGCATCACAGTTGGCTCTTTCCACTGTAGACCAAAGGTCATAGGGCTGGTAGGAAGAACAAGAGTCTGTGTACTCCGAGTGGCTTCAAGAATCCAATAACCACCCTGCCAAGCAAAATCTGCTTCAAGAGAATTCACATTGAGTCCTTGCATTGTAATCTCTCTACTTAAAGACACAATAAAACAAGGCCACCACTGAAGCTGGACCGAAGACGTAGCCCTGGAGAATAAGGTGAACTCCTTATTAAAAAACTATTTTTGTCTTTGTGTTGCTTACTATATTTCTCTGTTGTCTTTCCATTTAAATGTCACTGTATTGGCAATCTAATCGATTCGTTTCTTGAATAACACAGAACACACACACCATCACATGAGTCTATAACACCTTTTTTTAATAAATCTTCAAACTGAGGTCACTCATAGGGTGATTATCAAATCATGAACGCCCCTAATGTCTGCATTATCAGAGCATACTCAAGCACTTGTGTAACAGCAGCCAAAATGTTCCTGTACTCAAAAGGATCCCCTACTTGTAACTCAATAGTACACGGCTCAGTGCATTTAAGACATCCTAATAGTGCTCAACCTTTCATTTGTGCATACAAGTTGAGGCAAATCCTCACAATCCTTTTCCTATAAACGGTCGATTTTTCGCGGCTATCTACAGTGCTTAGGAATAGCTTAAACTCGCAACTAAGTTCGTAAACCATCCCTAGTTCAGCTTTGATGCAGAATGTTGTTCTCTCTTCATTAGCTTCTACTAATTTCATGGCCAGATGCCACTCAATCTAATTCCTCATAAATGAAAGGAAGGCCCACAGCTGTGAATCTCGCATATAGGAGAAGGCACTTGCTACCATTTTCGTATTGACATATTCACACATGATATTATGTAAAAATAGCTCGCACAACAAGCTCTAGTCATCAAAGTCGCAAGAGCGAAAAATATCAAGAAAAGTATGAGTTGAAGAACCCATATAGGACCTATTCTCAAAAATTGCATTTAATTGAAATAAATAATAACATTCCTAAAGGAACAATTGATACAATGGGGACAGTCCCCTGCATGCTAGCAAGTTTAGGGCAAGGTCACGGAGCTTGGTATTGTCATCTGTTAGGTCCAAGACGTGACAATTTAGCTAATACAACTATTTATCCTTCTTCTTCATAGATTACTTCTGCTTCCATGCTTCCCATTATCTTTCCCTTTCTTCCTTTATCCATTTCTCCCTAAGGGAATCCATCATATTCTTGTGTGCCTTAAGTGAGATCACCCCCTCTTGTAGAGAGAACGCTTGTTGCTTCCATTTTTGTAGCTCTGTTAAGAAAAACATATTTTCAGAACACCCATCCTCCATCAGGACCCAGTGTTCTCTTACATGCACTATCAATTGAGGGTGTAACAGCCTTCTAAGGTTGAAACTGATCCACCTTGGCTACTGGTTCTTATGTAACAATAGCTTTGCCAATGGATTCTCCTACAGTTTCCTTATCTCCTTGAACAACTTCCATCCCCACTATTGGTTTTTGTGTAACAGTAGTGTTGACCACAGGCTCATGGATATTACCTTCTCCTTCCTTTCCTTGGTTGACTTCCACCTCCATTCCTATTTCTGGTGAAATAGCAGTGTTAGCCAAGGGCTCCTGTGTATCTACTACGTGATCACTTCCTATGGACTATGCCATCTTAGTTGTTGGTTCTTGTGTAACAACAACATCCTCAATGGGTTCTTGTGTGTCATCTTCCTAGATTTTAGTTTATGTTTCCCTCAAGGTGGTGTTTGCCACACAAACTTTAAACCCTGTTGCCACTAGCTTCTTAGCATAGGTTGTGCACACAGTGCCTAGGGCATCTCCCCTTTCTGGACCTGTCCATGGCCTCAGAAAAAGTATCTGGCCCTGGGGCTCTTACCTTTGCCTTTCCCTCTGCTAGTTGTTCCCTTAGCTCTCTATTTTCTTTTTCTAAATTTTCAATTCTTCATAGCAAGGATTGATTTTTTCTCTTACCAGGTGAAGAAGGTTCCTCTAGTCGATCCTTCTCCTCCTCCTTCTGCTTTGCTTCTTCTTTGTTCTTCAGTGACATGGATGGGGACTTTGGGTTCCCATTAACCCTTATCCTTTTCTTTAGCCACCTTTCACCAATTGGTTTGTCAACTGGCCTCTTACCATCCCTTACTATTGAAGGTTGGGGCTACTCCTTTGTCATTGCTAGAGCTTCCTCAACCATCCCAGTTTGCCTCATGTGGTTTGTCTTGGCCTTCTTCCTCATGAACTCTTCCCAACTCCTTCACCGGTGGCTCAAGGTGTCCAACACAATGAGATTGATAAGGCCATGGTTGGTGACACATGTCTCTAGATGTGCAACTATTTTCACAGCCACGTCCATATGCCTTGTGTTTTCCAACAAGTAGGGAAGATTGATGTCAGAGGTGGTTCGGCAATGGAAATTGGTAATTGAATAGAATTATTGCCCTTCCCTTGCAAGTAATCTACTTAATGAGGTAGAGGGAAACAACAGCTCATCGCTAGGGGAGTGACAATCTATCAGTTCCCCTTCCTTTCTTTACCAGTGACTCTTCTTCTTAGAGGAAATCCCCCTTCATGGAGGGGTCATTAACCTTCGTATTAAACCACCTCCTTCCTTCCACTGGTAATCGCATCACTCTAACAATCACCTCTTTTGTGACCTCCATCTTGAACTCTCTAAAATCCGTCTAGTTTCTCTACAAAGTCTTTGCAAATTCCATCGCAACACCATCGTTTGATCCCTCCAACCTCTGGAAGAATTCAAACTAGCCTGCATCCTTGAAAATCCAGCATGCTTCGAGGAAATTCTCTGAGGCTTCTATGGACCCTGGCTCATTCCAAATTGTTGCTCCACCCATTTCTTATGCAAATTTAGAGTTGTTTCTCCTCCTTCTCCTTTCTTATAGACGCTCTGGGGTAGTCGACACACAACTTAGCTATTTTAGCCTGCACTATTATTTTCCCACTTCTCTGAGCACTCTAAATGGGGATGCAGTGCTCTAGTAGGGGTAAATTGTAAGGTGGTAGGGTGGCATAGGTGAGGATTTCGAATTAGGATTTTGCAGTCATGGTTCGTAATGCATAGTAAATTTTCCTTATTAATGTTGGGTTATGGGAGGTCTCATTGATGGTACACTTCCGATTTTTGGTATGATCAAGCATTAAGTAACAATAACTACGAGGTGTCCATGCTTTAATTGCAATTTTTTTTTAATAATCACAAGTCACGTGATGGTCATGTCACAATATGATTCGCTCCCCCGGGGCTTAAATGTCATAGCTGTCCTTGGCTATCAAAATTCATGTTAAGTTGTCAAAATTACCAAATAAAGTGAATACAATATTACCTTTCGATGATGTACTTGGGTGGTGTGGGAAGAAGTCATGGGTGGCATGATGCGCTAATGAAGCTCTAGTGGTGAGACACATGAACTTAATTCTAATGACGAGGATCACGATGATGCATGCTATTTATTACAATAAATATCTCATTTATTTCTTAAAAGTCATTAGTTGTTATAGGTGTAACAACCAAGACGACTAATATATATTTCTTTGATTTTTACAAAAAAAATAAAGAATAAAATATCATGTAACAACACTTATCATAAGGTATGCTTTGAAATAACAGATGATGTTAAAGAGTGTGTAACAACTTGCTAAAAGGTGGTTTTCAGCTACTACAAAAAGTGTTTGTCTGTGCCCGGGAAAGGTTTTCATAGCCATATTGTTATTATTATTATTATTATTATTATTATTTGAAGAGTTTTAAGGTGTAACAACTGGAAACCAGGGCAGCTTTCCCTTGTTCCTGTAATCTGAAGATCAAAATTTGTGACAATGTTGACCAATGAATCCCTTGAATCAGGTTTGTGATATAACCAAATTTAGTTCCCATTTTCAAGTAATGGTGTCTTTGCACTCTCAATGGTTACCAAATTTACAGTCCCATTGTCAAAGGCTTCTACCTCATAGGGACCTAGCCATCTGGTGCAGATCTTACTCTTGAAGTCTTTAAATCTTGAGTCGTATAAGACAGCCCAATCTCCTTTCTAGAACTTATCCTTCTTGATGAATCTTTCATGCCACTTAGCTCTCTAATGCTCGATAATCTTTATTTGTTGGATAACAGCTAACCGTTTCTCCTCCAAGCCATTGAGTTGGTTCAATCTCTACTTTTGTGTTGTAGCCAGATCCAAATTGACCTGCAATTCTGTTCTTAGTGTCTTTATTTCAAATTCGATGGGTAACAAAGGGTTTTTACCATACACAATTTAATATGGTGAGAAACCATTACTATTCCTCCATGTAGTCTGTTACACAAAAATATCGTCACCTTGATTATTTGCAATCGGTGTAGGCCTATCATCACCTATACCAGCTTCCTAAGCAAGTCTTAAACCTCAGCTCTTCAAAACAAGCTTGAGAAAAGAGAGAAAGACATCAAAAAAAGCAATGTAACTCTGGTTCCGCACTTTCTCTTACTGTTGCCCGCGGGGCCGCACCTTTTGTTCAAGGTATCTGCGTACTTATACACTCTGTATGTAAAGGGGAAGGTGCATACCCCTGTAAAAGTCAAAAGGCACAATCTTTATCTTAAAAAACTCATCTTGGGTTAATTCTAGAGTTTTCTAGAAGAGTTTGTTACGTGGATTGTTCGCTCCAAGTGGATCATGCATCCCATCATAGGAGGAACTAATTCCTTGTTTAGAGGAGATATCCCTTTGAAGGAGGACTCTATCCCTTTGAAGGAGGAGCTGGTAACTGATCTCCATTGCACTATAAATTGAGGCATTGGGTCAGTGGCCAGAGAGGTTAGAAGCTGAACTTTTGAGGGTAAATTCTAGTGAAATCAAGACTTCCTATTTGAGCTTAAGAGGAGAGATCACATACCTTTTTGGCCCCATTAGGGAGTGAGTGAAGCTTGTCAAAGTAGAGAGACTTCTTGTTGGACCCTGGAAGGAGCTTGTGCAGCGTCAAGGCAAAGGTTGTAAGGTTCTTTTGTTTTGAATTAATACAATCAAGCTCATTTTTCTCAACAAGTATTTTATGCTATTTGTTTCATGGACTCCTTGACTTTCATGTTAAATATGTTTTATAATATTGGATATTCAGGTGCTATTTAATTGTTTTCCTTGTTTGTGCTTCCAGGTTTGCGACGAAAGAACTTACTTGGATCAAAGGAGCGAAGGCATCTCCGAACTTGCGTTGGACATGAGGTAGGCCCTTGAACACATTTGTTTACCATTATTTATAAAGTGCATTTAGAGAAAGATAGTGTCTAGTTGGTTTGTTTGTCATTAGGTCTTCATTAGATTCTAGGAAGGTCTGTCTTGTCCGCAAGATCGAATAATTCTGTGTGACAAAATGGCGACTCCGCTGGGGACTTGATTGTTTTCCTCGTTTTTCTTTGACTTGAGAAACTTGTCTTTTTGTTTCTATTTTTGGCTTGTTGTGTGTGGCTTTGGGTAGACTTAGTTGATTTAGCTTTGTTTTTTCTTTTTCATTACTTTAGTTGAAGTCCGCATCCTCCGCTTATATCACAGTGCGTACCTGTACACACCTTGGTTTTGTGCATAGAGCGTAGTCGCACCTGGGTGAGCTCTGCACCTGCGTACCCTGTTAAATTTTTGAAATTTTTGAATTTTTCTCTTTCAGTTAGTTTTATTTTGTTTTTCTAGTGGTTGTCCTCTACCCATATCTGCATTTGACTGGTTGAAATCTTTCCTTGGTTTAATTTCATTAGCATTAGGGTTTTAGGTGAAATTCCTAGAAGTTTTGCTTGTTGGGTTTGTTTTTCGATTTGGTTGTGTAGTGGCTCTGAGCCCAAAGGCTGTAGGGACTTCAGATCACCTTAGTGTCTACCAGTCTTCTTGAGAGTCTGACCATTTGTGAAATCTCCCCTTGTTGAGAAATCCGCTTTGAGTTTTCTCTTTACAAAACTTCGATAAGCTTGTGATCGAAAGTGTGGATTTTCATTTTTAAAAAGGAATACAGAATTGGTTGTTCTTGACTTATTTGTGATTCTGAACAAATTAGTCCTTGGTTTGCTTGTGACCAAGTAAAACATCCTCAAAAAGACTTTTTGTGAGCTTTTTAATTCAAATAGGGTTTTGTTAGTTTCTAGATCTTAAGTTTGCTTTATTAAATAGTTTTCTCAAAGATTTGCTTTAGTTATAGTTTAAAATGTTTTTTAATGAAAAATTAAAGGTCTCTTTTGAAAAAGCTCGTTCTTAGTAGCATTTGAGTTTTCGAATGAAAAGAGAAATTCTTGTGGAAATAATTAGTTGTCTCGTTTTTGAGTGCATTTAAATGAATACTCTTCTTTTGATTTGATCATTAAAAGATTTGTGTTTTCAAGTATTTGCATTTTCCAACTCTTTCCTAGCTAGAACTTCATTGAAGAGAAAAGATCATTTAATCATCTTAAGTTCATTTTTGTAGTGATTTTGAGTCGAGTCTTTACACCACAAGTTTCATCTCCATCACCTCTTGACTTAATCAAAAGCCAATAAAAATCACGCTTAAAATAAAATCAATCTAGCAAATTTTTTTGTTTCTAGGGCTCTAATACACCAACATAGCTTAGGCTAGTATCTTGGAGTAGGGAGTAATTAACTCTCCAAGATAGTAAAACAAACAAGTAGCTGTATCTTGCAGTAGGAGA
>APFE031025425.1:121277-165140 GCA_000404065.3 Pinus taeda | reverse complement strand
CGTACTTATACGCTCTGTATGTAAAGGGGAGGGTGCGTACCCCTGTAAAAGTCAAAAGGCGCAATTTTTATCTTAAAAAACTCATCTTGGGTTGATTCTAGAGTTTTCTAGAAGGATTTGTTACGTGGATTGTTCGCTTCAAGTGGTTCATGCATCCCATACAAGGAGGAACTAATCCCTTGTTGAGAGGAGCTATCCCTTTGAAGGAGGACTCTATCCCTTTGAAGGAGGAGCTGGTAACTGATCTCCATTGCACTATAAATTGAGGCATTGGGTCAGTGGCCAGGGAGGTTAGAAGCTGAACTTTTGAGGGTAAATGCTAGTGAAATCAAGACTTCCTATTTGAGCTTAAGAGGAGAGATCACATACCTTTTTGGCCCCATTAGGGAGTGAGTGAAGCTTGTCAAAGTAGAGGAGACTTCTTGTTGGACCCTGGAAGGAGCTTGTACAGCATCAAGGCAAAGATTGTAAGGTTCTTTTCTTTTGAATTAATACAATCAAAGCTCATTTTTCTCAACAAGTATCTTATGCTATTTGTTTCATGGACTCCTTGACTTTCATGTTAAATATGTTTTATAATATTGGATATTCAGGTGTTATTTAATTCTTTTCCTTGTTTGTGCCTGCAGGTTTGCGACGAAAGAACTTACTTGGATCAAAGGAGCGAAGGCATCTCCGAACTTGCGTTGGACATGAGGTAGGCCCTTAAACACATTTGTTTACCATTATTTATAAAGCACATTTAGAGAAAGATAGTGTCTGGTTGGTTTGTTTGTCATTAGCTCTTCATTAGATTCTAGGAAGGTCTGTCTTGTCCGCAAGATCAACTAATTCCGCATGACATAGTCTTATATGCCCATAACACTTCTGGAAGTTTATCACCCCAATTTCTTCAATGACTGACCATAGTCTTCATAAGGATCCCCTAATGACCTTGTCAGTGCTTTCCACTTGGCCATTTTCTTGTGGACGATAAGGTGTTTTTATTCTATGATGTATTTTATATTTTTAACCAACTCATGGATCTTATGAGAAGTGAAATAGGGCCCTGCATCTCTGACTATCTCCTTGGGTATGCCAAATCGGACAAATATGTCTTCAAATAGAAAGTCTGAGATAGCCTACTCTATGGCTATGGTTAGTGCCTTTGCCTCAACCCATTGTTTGACATAGTCAATGGAGACCAAGGTGTAATATTTATGTCTATATGAGGGATTAATTGGTCCAAAAAAATATAGGTCCCATTTCTCAAAAGGTTCTAAGAAGATTTGGGGTTGTAATGACATCTCATCTAATTGGAGTGCTTGGCTCATCCTTTGACAACTATCACACCCATTCACAAACTTCTTGGCATCTTGAAATATTGTTGGCCAATAATACCCTGTTGAAAGGACTTTATATCCTATTCGTTTATCTACAAAGTTCCCTCCACAATGTTCTTCGTGACAAGCCTAAAGGATGTCAAAGACCTCATCTTCTTTAACACAATGTATGATCTGGAAATCCGGTCCAGTGTGATAGAGATTCCCATATATCAAGGTATATGTAACACTTTGTTGTATGATATTTATTTTCTCCTTGGAGGAAAAATATTGTGGAACTTCCCTGCAGCAAGATAATTGGCTATATCTACATACCAAGGTGAGTGAGTAGAAATAGAAAAAAAAATATTCATCTGGGAAAGAATCCTCATTAGGAATGAAATTGTCATCAATAGTTAACCTAGAAAGAAAATCAACTGCTACATTATATTTTCTAGGTTTATAAGCAATTGTGATATCAAATTCTTGTAACAGCAATAACTAATGTGTAATGCTACCATTGGTAATTGGATTATTCATTAAAAAATGAATGGTAGAATGGCCAGTGTGTACAAATACTTGATACCCGATGATATAATGTCAAAATTTAGTGATGTTGTACTCCTTCTTGATCACTGTGTAGTTGATCTCAGTCAAGGTTAGATTTTTGCTTATGTAGTAAATATCATAAGGTTTCCTATCCTCTAGTTGGCCCAAAAGAACACCTACAACAATATCAAATGCATCTATAGCTATGTGAAACGACAATTCTCAATTAGGTCCTCACAAGACCTGAGTTTTTGATACACAACATTTCAATTTTAAAAAGGCTTGCTCACACTTCCCTATCTACAGAAATTCGACATCCTTCATGGCCAAAGAAAATAATGGCAATGCAATTTTTGAAATTTTTCTATAAATCTCCTATAATACCTTGCATGCCCTAAGAAACTACGTACCTCTTTTTGCATTTTGGGGGTTTGGATTTTCAAAATTACCTCTATTTTTGAAGGGTCTACCTTGATTCCTTCAGTAGAAATGTAGTGTCCAAGCAAGATCCCTTCAGCCATCATCATGTGACATTTTTCAGTGCTCAAAACAACATTAGTCTGTATGCATCATTCCAACACTTTTTCCAGATTAACTAATGTTGTTTCTAAAGCATCTTCATAAGGTGTAAAATCATCCATGAAGATTTCGAGGCAGTCATTCAACAAGTCAAAAAAAAAATTCTAGTATTTCCCTTTGAAAGGTTGTTGGTGCATTACAGAGTCCAAAAGGGAGCACTCTGTATGTGAAGGTTCCCCAAGGGAAAGTGAAGGTTTTTTTTACCCTGATACATTAGGGCAATTTGTATTTGATTGTAGCCACTAAATCCTTCCAAGAATGACAATAATTGTTTTTTGGAAAGGCTATCAAGGACCTAATTTATAGATGGTAGGGGAAAATGGTGCTTTTGAGTGGCTTTATTGAGTTCTCTGTAATCTACACAGACTCTCCACTTCCCATTCCTTTTAGGAATGATGACAAGTGATGACACCCACTAACTCTCAGATATCTGATAGATAAAATTATCACTCAAGAGTTTTTGTAGTTCTTCCTTTACCACCTCCTTCAGTGCAGAGTTCATGCAACACTATGGTTGTTTGCCTAGTTTGTATCCATCCTTCAAATAAATCTGGTGGGCGCATAGGTTAGGGTGGATCCCTTTGATATTCGTATAGTCCCATGCAAATGCCTTTTTGAATTTTTGTAACAGTTGTAACAACAATTGTTTTTTCTCAACAATCAAGTTGGGGTTAGTATTCAAAAGATTTCCAGGTTCTATCTCAATCATCTTCTGTCTCATCCTTGAAATATTGGGCTTTCCCCAGAGTGAGGAGTGGCAGGGAAAGATCTTACTCAGGCTCAAACTCATCCCACCAAGGGTTGTATACATCCACATTTGGTTTTGGGGGTAAAGGCTACAATTCTTTGTTGCCTAGCCATCCGAGATTACCATAAGTCCCAATCTGCAGCCTATAAATGCATCCACAGTGGCTAGCCAAGGTCTCCCTAGGATCAAAGAATGGCCCCCCAAATTGTATTTGCGCTGCAAGATAATAAAGTCAGCAGATACCTCCAGAAAGTTATTATAATCATGATATCCTCTAACACCTCCTCAGGTTTGACACGAGACCCGTCTACTAATTCAAGTACAGCAGGAGTATGTCTAAGTTCCTGTAGCACAAGAGTGGTAAAGAAGTCCTTTGTCATTACATTAATGGCAACCTCGAGATTGATCAACGTGTTAGCTATGGGCTAGTAATTAATGTAGATAGTGACCATAGGATTTCTTAGATCATTATACTTAGTTAGGAGAGGCTGAGTAGACAGTAATTCAGATAATTTCCCCATCACATGTATGGTGGCAGGGTCTTTAGGCTTCCTCCCAGGATTCTTGATGCACAAATCTCACACTGTTATAGCATAAATAAGTACTTCCTTAAGGCCTTGTAGCTGTGGAATTCGTACATGAAGATTTTGCAACTCCCTAAGAAAATTAGATTCAAGTTGTGAGGTCATCCTAGGTTCAACCAATCTCTGATGATACAGAGGGTATTGAGTTATGACAGTCGAATCTGTTATTACAGGTGTATCAACCTCTCGTGAGTTGGTTGTTACAACAGTAATAGTCCTTCATGGGTTGGTTGTTACAGATGTAACAACTTCCTCTATATCAGTTGTTATAAACATAGTAGTTGCCTCAAAGACTCCGATATCTCTTCTAGATTCTTCACATTCCTCCTTTGTAATGATAGGGGAGTGACTTGGTTTAATTACCTTGCCCAATCATAATTGTATTTCATTAAGCTCCACGGGAGTAACAAGGTATGTTTGGAAGGTAGTCAGAGCCTCTATGCCCTAATTTGCTTTATTGTTCAGGTTTGGGTTAGGTTTTACAAGTAGTTGGGGTTGCACAAGTGATAGAGGAGCAGGAGTTTGGAAAGGAGATTACTGCAGCTGTTGTTGCATGTATAATCTAGGTAAAGTTGAATTCTTGGCATTTCCCCTCTAGTTCTGGTTCCAAGGATATGGTTGAGATTGAGGATATTGGATAGAGGGAGATGAAGACCAATGGTTCCAGGGTGAAGGAAACTATGTTGAAGGAGGAGTAGGATATTTCCATGGATAGTTCTGAATATTATATGCATTGTTCCATCAATTGAAAGAGAAAAAATCTTGACACATACCTGTAGGTCGTGGTTGCCATGGTCTCCTTGATGCGATGAAATAAGAAAACTGCACTTCCTCGCTTAATTCTCTAAGTACTACCTTCAGTATAGGAAGCTCTAGACATTGCCCTGTCAAATGTTCTAGCTCGCAAATATTACACAAGCTGATGTTGTTCAATTCACATTCCCTCTAAGGATGTTTCTTCCAAAAATTCAGATAGAACACAACCAGATGTGTGTCAGCTTCTGCTTGTGCCTTCTTGATCTGCGTTGTCGTTATCTCAGCAGAGAGAGAACTGAGGATATCGGTCTTGAAACTTTTGAAAAAATTCTCGATCTCTACTTTGGTCACTGCTCCTCTTGCAGAATTTTATATTCAGGCAGAAACATCTCGAACTATGCCCGTCCCCTTAGACGATCCTCTAAAGCATCTTAGACAAAGTTTTACAATTTCAATGAATGGTTCTTATGATATATCCCCCTTCCCTAATAGGTTAGGGGTATCAGGGCATTCATCCCTCATTCCTCTAATAAATATAGTCTTCAAGATTTCCTAGTCCATGTCGCTATGTTTAGACCTCTGCAGATTATAGTGGAACCACTCTACATAATATTCTAGGATTTCATCCTCCTTCTGTGTCTTTCTAAATATATCCTCCCTTAAGTCCCTAGTTCTGCAATAGTCTTGGTACTTTGATAAGAATGTCTCCTTCATATAGAAGTGAATCCCAATCCCATGAACCATCTCAAGGCTACCCCTTTTAAAGTAGCCGGAAATAATTTTAATTTTTGTGCATCTAAGGTATAGTCATAACTTTTGCATAAGACATCAAAATCAAATAGAGAGGTGTCTGGATCTTCCACAATCATCCCCTGGAAGGATGGTAATCATGATAAAGGAATATTTTAATAGGAGCTTCATCTCTGATATCCCTGATTGGGAACTCAAAAGTGGTGATAGTAGCATTTGTTTTAGCATTGTTGTCATTGTTGTCCCCCATGAGTAATCCTTCTAGCCATTGTTGTAATAGATGTCCTTCAAACTATTCTTATGATGGTCATGTAGGTGTGATTAGTGGCTCAGATTTCCTTGGGGATGATTGTTTCACCACACTACTGGTAATTGGGTATTGAGAAACCAATAGGTGTTCTTCCTTCTCAGGTGTTCGATGTTCCCCCTCAGTTTCCCCTTGCCCCTCAGTCCTCATGTTCTGGCTACTAGCTTCCCCTTCCTGCCCCCGAATTGGATTCTTGGTCTTGGGGGTATGGGTGCTAGCTTTAGAATGATATGGTCATGAGATAGAGAAATCATAGGTTTCTGCTTCTTCTATGGGAGTAATAGCTTTATGTGGCCCTATTTTCCTTGCACCCCTTTGAGATTTGGACTGTTCTTTTTCTGCCTTAGAGATTAGTTCCTGGATAAATGTTTTCCTTCCCAAATATACACTCTTCCCTTCCTTTTTACAACCTATTATTCATGTGACTAATTAGATTCGGGGTATTTTTGACATCTATATAATTCCTACAGTTACACACATGGACCATATGTGTATTAATTCACACCCTAAGTGCCTTAGTCTTTGACAGTGGTGACCCAAGCATGCTAGAGTGACGCACATGTTCTTACCTCTCGTCTTACCACCCAATGACTAAAGAGTTGAAGATACGCTAACAAAAACACCAAAATTCCCTAAGCTCCCTAGTGTTCACAATGGTGAGCCCGCCCAGGTATGCTAGGGCGATGTGCAAGTTCTTACCTCTCATCTTACCGCCCAACAATTGTGGACTAGGAACACTCTACATCAAACAAACAACTTGGTTGATTGTATCATCAACTGCCATCCTCGGCAACAACACCAAAATCTAGTGTTGTTTTAATCAATACTAATTGATTGATATTGCAACATTTAATTGTCAACCTAGGGTACGCCTTGATGTTCAATGGATTTCGCACTGTCTGTGCAGATACACTACAACCAAGAATGAGAAAATACAGTAAACAATAAAAGATGTCACTAAACCAAATTGTTGAATCAAACTATTCATGTAGACATAAAAAACACTCTACATAACTAAATCATGCTTCATAACTATCAAAGTAAAGGCGCACCACACAAGAACTAATATCTACTCCAACTAGTTTCTACCATTATGTTTATTAACTCAGTGTCACAACATAATTTAAATTGAAATAGTAGCGAATGTATCCCACAACTTGTATAGCAATAGCGAGCAATCATAAATCAATTATCTAAACTAGAATATACACTACCTCTATCACTATAGTCCGTTCCAAAGAGGAGGGCCATTCCTCCTCAACAGGGCATAGGAATAACACAAAAGTAATTACTGAACAAGCTGAAGAGCAATAACAGCTTCACCATGCTGATTAATATTAAAAATAAACTCAAAGTTACAGAAGAAAAGTAACAATACTTTTCTATATGTTGTATCCTTATACATGAAAAAACGAGTTCCTTTATAGTTATTACATACCCAAAATTAGAAACATATTAATCATGAGAATCTCACGATTCTCATGCTGATAAAAAATAAAAGTAGTTACAACCTATTTGTAAATACAAATATACATTAGTTAGGATTGCAACTACTTAGGTCTGTTGATTCCAAAATAAATAATTCTTACTGTCGATAGTTTTTATGTGGAATAATAGCCACATTTTCCAGTTTCGGTGCAACAACATCCTACGAGTGAATAGCAGTTCGAGATGTTACAACATCACTAGCGACAACACCCTTGGCGTAACAACAGACTTTTGAATCAACACATACTATAACAACATCCTGTAACATCATCCAATGTGTAACAATAAATAGTATCAACATCCAATGTGTGACAGCAACGTGTGAGAATATCCAGGGTCTAACAACAAACTATTCTACCCTTCTCTATAGTTAATCCATGTTGTCTGCCTGCTCCATAGCTTTGTTCTTGCGAGCAATTCCTGAAAAGAAGAAGATATTCCCAAAATACTTCTTCAATACTCTCTTAGTTAGCCAAAAAAAGGAATAAAGCATTGTATTATTCAGTAAAATACAGAAAAGTAACATGCCAGTAGAATAGGTTATAAAGGCGAGAAAATAGGGAAATTGATTATTTAAAGTCATAGGCCTAGAGGAAAGAAGGATCAAAACTGGGGAAAGAATGTGTAGAAAATAGGTAAAAAAACCACACCAATTAGGTACCATACCATAGAGCCTTGATTTTATTACTATGTCCCTATAGTCCCTCTATGTTCAACTATAACCATATTCTATCTCCCACCTTGAACAAATTCTTTGTTCTATGTTAATAATTCCTAGACTTGTATTTTTCCTATTATTTTTGTAATGTATATGATACTTGTACATGGATTTTCTCGATATTATCCATAATTGTTTCTACCCTAAATCATCACCTATAATATCCTCCCTCTCTCCTCCTTGTTGCTCATTTCAATATCTAAAGATGAGGGTGGAAAATATCCAAAACAAGTTTCAAATGCAGACTTACTAGTAGTTGTGTGGACTGCATTGTTATAAGTGTTGTACATACACTAGATTTTCATCCCAAATCTTCGTATGATTCTTATATAACCCCTCAAAAGATACAGCATAGTCCTATTTATTACTTGTGCCTATCCATATAACTGTGGATGGAATGTTGTATATTCCCTCTTTAAATTTGTGTGCATATTTGATCTGATTTAGAATAGCAGTTTGTAGTGCTAAGGTCTTCCTCAAATTATAAACAAAATGTTTTCATTGTGCTTAAGTATTCATTAATTTTTGCAAGTGAAAGGAAGAGTTTTAATGTTAATTTTATGAGCAATTTAACATAAATCGGAAACTGAACAATAGCAAAAACATGTACAGAACATCATCAAAAACACATTACAATAAGCACATGATAAAGGATTTCACCCCTCTTGGGCTACGTCTACTTGGTCCAGCTTCCAATGGCTTGGGACTCTCTATTATGCTCAAAAGTGTAAAACTTCATGTTTACAATGCTCAAATGCTTCTAAAACCTACTCCAATGAGTCCAAAATACTCAAAAATGGCTATCTAGCCTCTTTTTACAACCAATTTGGTGGAAAATTGAAGAAGTTATGACTTCTCCTTGTTTTCCCACTATTCATTCCACAAATTGCTCCAAACTTGACATGATCCTACAAATTAGCTCCAAAAAATGGTTAACCAAGTGAAAATTTTGTCGTGCGGAGGGCCATTATTTGTCGGCACTGACTGTCCATCATAAATCACAATCAGCGGAGTCCTACAAACTTATGGTGTATTAACAAGGTGTGTGATTGTGCGATTATGATTTGGTGGACCCGACGGGAGTATTAACCGAAACCTAAAATCGCTTTGCATCTTGGATCCTTTCACATTTTGCAATCGGTATATAACCTAGGGCCTTGGATATGCAGAACCTTGCAGTGTGTTGGGATTTGCAATTCCAATATTGCATCACAACGGGGTACCTTTTGGGGGTCGACTCTATAATGCTAACCCTTCACTAATCTGTGATAGTGCTCCATCACATCATGCCTTTGGACATTTCTTGAAAACCTTCCCGCTTTTCTTATCGCATCACACCTTCCTTGCTTAGGGGGGCGATTTCTAATGTTAACCTTCCTGTGATTGCGTTTTACAACATGCAGGGGCTAATGGTAGGTTGCCACTTAGCGCATGCTCATTCGCTAAAGGACCTTTCCACATCATACAATCTTGCAATGTAGGCAAGTCAATCCTAAAATTTAACTTGCTATAACTTCTGCATACGAGCTTATATTTGAGAGTTGTCCACATCGTTGGAATCAGAATGATGAGCTCTTCAATTTGAAGCTAATTTTATCAAGATTCTAACACTTTGATTTTTTAGAATAATTCTGAGCACCAGCTCACTCCTCCCCACTAGACGACTTTTGGACCCCAAAAGGATCATTGTCAATTGTTCAGCAGGTGAGGGTACAATTCCCTCACCTTTTTGACCCCTATCCATTTTTATTTTGAAGGCATTGTACCCTTGAACCCCACTCGAAGATAATCGATACTTCCCCTTTTTATTGTCTTGTTCTTTATCAAGTATACTGTCTTGTTGAAGCACATCAAGGAATTCTAGAGAAAAATCTTAAATAGATGGAATTTGAATATTCTCTCCTTGATCTTCAATCAAGGGAGGCTCATACAGCCTTAAATTCTCAATATTAACAACAACATAAGTTTTCATATATGAAGGCAAATCCAACTTGAAGGAATTATTACCAATCTTTTCCAAAATTCTGAATGAACCATATCTAATTGGTTTGAACTTTTTACCTTCTCCTTGGAGCCTCTCTTTGTTAATATGAACACAAAATTCATCACCAACTTGGAACTTGTCAGATCTTGATGATGCTTGTCAAGCCTTGCTTTATACTTTCCTTGGCTTTTCCCAAGCTGTTCTTGAACCTTTTGGTGTACTAATTGTATTTATTCAATGAACTTTCTTTCTTTATCTATGTCGATATGACCTTCAATAACAACATGTTTCCCAAAAATAAAATCCAAAGGAGATTTAGGAAAGTATCGCATGCATGCCTCAAATGTCAAAGTTTGAGTGGAAGATTTCTTGGCTTGGTTGTAAGCATGTTCAACATAGTACAATTATTCATCCCACAACATAGGATGCTTACTACAATACCCACGCAGAATATGTATCATTTTTATGTTCACTACTTTTGTTTGACCATTTGTTTGTGGATGAAATTCTATACCCTTTTTCAATTTGGTGTCCATTAATGCACACAAGTTTGAAAAAAAGTTACCCACAAAGTGAGAATCTTGATCACTAACAATGGATGTGGGCAATCCAAAATGCACCCAAACATTCTGAAAGAATAACTGAGCAGTTTGTTCAGTTGTAACTTGCTTTTTACATGGCATCAAAATACACATTTTGTTAAACCTATCCACAACTACATACAAACAATCATGACCTCTTTTCGACAATGGAAGACCTCCTACAAAATCCATATAAACACTCTCCTACAGTTGTGAAGGAACCAAAAGTGGTGTGTACAATCCTAACTTCCTATTTCTAGGCTTACTGATTGCACATTATGAACATCCCTTAATAAAACGAGACACACTTTTAAGCATACGAGGCCAATAGCAATACCTTTGTAAGTGTGCCACCATCTTACTTACACCGAAATGACTAGCAATAAGAGAAGTGTGTGCCTCTCTTATGATGTTAACTCTTTCTCCCTGCAAAATACAAAGGTTGCCAAGATGGTACAACAAGTTATCATGCAAATGATAATCTAATTCCTCTACTTGGTTGCCTTGACTCAAGCTTGCATAAACATCTTGAAATTCATTAGCTAATGCATATTTCTCAATATAACTCTCATGTAAAACAAAATTATGCTTGAATAAATTAGTTGCACTAACAATCGGCCTAGAAAGAATATCAACAACTTTATTGTAGATACCTTTGTTATACCTGATTATGAAGTCGAATTGATGAAGGAAACCCATCCATCGAAAGTGCCTTGATTGTTGTAAATTTTATTGATATTACAAGTATTGCAATGGTTGATGATCAATGTGAATGATTGTTTCCTTACCCATCAGGTAGTGCTTCCATTTTTTCACACTTTGCATCAATGTATACAATTCCTTGTCATATGTAGGATAGTTAATCACTGCACCATTAAAAGTTTCCGAATGAAAACATATAGGCCTACCATGTTGCATGAGGATTGTACCCATAGCATAGTCTAGAAGTACAAGTACGAGAGTTGTACTGATCTTTTCCTTCAACGCATGAAAAGGCTTCGGCTATTTTCCTCCCCACTAAAAAACCTTTTTCATGCTGGTCAACACATGCAAAGGATCTTCTATAAGAGAAAAATTAGCAATGAATTTCCTCCAATATTAGGCTACTCCCAGAAAACTTCTTACCTCTATAATTGTCTTAGGACTTGGCTAATTCACAATGACATCAACCTTGGAGGGATCTAATTTCAACTAACCTCATCTAACAATATGACCCAAGTATACTAAATAAGACTTTCCAAACTCGCACTTTGACGTCTTCAGATACAACTATTCTCTTTTCAAGGCAACACGTACTTTTATTACATGCATGACATGTTCAACACGAGATTTACTAAAAATTAGGATTTCATCTAAATAGACTATGACAAATTCACCAAGAAATGGCCTCAACACATCATTCATCACACGCATGAATGTAGCAAGAGCATTACATAAACCAAATGGCATAACTAGCCATTCAAACAAACCCTATTTTGTTTTGAACATTGTCTTCCAAATGTCTCCTTCAGCTATTCTAATTTGATGGTAGCCAATTCTTAGGTCCAACTTAGTAAAATATTTTGGATCTTTCAATTGATCCAATAAATCATCTATTCTAGCAAGTGGGTAATGGTTCTTTACCGTAATTTTGATCAATGCAAAAAATTCCACACACATGCACCATGTTCCATCCTTCTTTGCAACCAAGACAATAGGTGAACCATAAGGTGGGAACATGTTTTGACGATCCCTTTATTCATCAACTCTTGGATTTGCTTCTTAATTTCTGCACTTTCCATCACTGACATCATGTACATGCCATGTTAGGAAGAGGACAATCTTGCTGCAACTATATCTCATGTTGGATTCCTCTCTTGGGAGGTAATCCCTTTGGTTGCTGAAACATTTCTTCATATTGGTTAACTATGTCAACCAATTCAGATTTCAAATTCAAATCACAACCTTTACAAGCTTCATTAACAAAATCATTTTTGGGTTTGATCATTAGAAGCATAAATTTTTTGCTCGAAATCACTAGTGTTTTCATTTGCCCTACATTAACAAACAAAATAGTTGTTTTCTTACTATGAGCTCTCATAATATATTCTACTCCATTTTTGAATAAATGATATTTATTTTCATGTCGATGGAAGATAGAATTTTTTCCATATAGATACAAGCTACCCAAAATGATGCCACAGATATCTAACGGTACAACATTAAGCTCCACTTCATGTATGAAATTTGTAGTGATAGTGAATTTCATTTTACACTTTCTTGTAACCTACAATTGCACATTGTCACATACCCATCCAAGTGGATACGATTTATGATGTGGAAGAGTTTCCAGATTTAAACTCTTTACAATGTTTTATGAGATAAGATTTTCTTGAGTGTCGCTATCGAACATCATATCAATCTTGTTATTTTTTGAGATCACCCTTATGTGAAACAATTATATTCTCCACTTTTCATTTGGAGTTTCATTTTGTGAGTCTTAAGAACTAGTGTTGGCAATGATTCTTTTCCTTTTAACTCCATGGCTATGATTTTAGTTTCATCACCTGAATTGGATCCCAAATCATGTTGAGTGGTTGCAGTTGTCTTTTGTTTTCCCTTGTTGTTATTTCTTTTTGGTTTCATTTTGGGATGAATCTTCCAACAATGAGCTTCATCATGACCCTCTCTGGAATAGTGTTTTGCATGTAATTTTCTCTCCTTCCTTTTTAATAGATGCATTTTTCTTTGCCTTCTCTTTGAAAGCCTTTTCTTTTCCCTTGCTCTTAAATGGCTTTTTACTACCTTCTTCTTGGGTGTTTTTCCCTCTTGCCTCAAGATGAGTGGCTTGCACACACACACATCATTTATATTAATGGGATTAAACATTAAGATAATATGCCTAAGGTAATTGTGTAAAGCTCCTATGTACTTCAACAAATTCTCCTGTGACTACAAATCTACACCTAACATCATAGACCTTTTTCTAAATTCTTGGATGTAATCTTGCACATTTTGACCTTTAAGGTGTCTAAAGTTCTTAAAATTGATGATGGCTTTCTGCATATAAGCTAGAGGTAAAATTTTATTTTAATTGCAACAATGAAATCATTCCAAGAAATTGAGGTCTTGCGGTGTATTTTAATCTCCTCTTGGGTCTTTGATTCCCACCATACTAGTGTTGCACCCTCCATTCATAAGGAAGCTAACTGAAAATTTATGTCAACCTCTTGAAGTTTTTGAATCCTATAATAGACCTCCAACTGATGAATTTAATTATCAAGCTTCCCTACATTCACCACACCATTATACATAGGTAGCTCGAATTTATCATCAAGTTTTCAAAAAGATGATTTACAAGTTCCTTTTGAAGAATGATGATGAGTATGAGTAAGGGTTGTATTAGTGGAAGAGTTTAAAGATTGTTGTGAAGAAGATGGTGGAGATTGTGGAGGTTTATCTCCATTTCCATTACCTCCTCCTAAAGAGCCTTCTCCATTGGTAGGTTTGGAACTTTCTCCTTACAAACTTGTTATTCCTCTCTTCATAGAGGACCTTCACCATCTCTGTCATATCAAAGAAATACGTTCTGAAGGTCTTCTCATCTTCCGCCATGTTTGTAGGTTCTCCTTCATGAAACATGATTTCTGGAGTCTCAACTGCAAATTGAGGCTCAACTGGTGTTGTAGATTGTGGTAATCTTTCTCTTCTTCCCCTTCACCCAACTTCAGGGCTTCCAACCAGCTTTCCTTCATCTTTAAGTTTTAACCTTGTAATAATGACATAAACTTGCAAACAATTAAATCCTTCTTTCACAAAGCAAACCTAGTGCTCTGATACCAAATTGATCTGATTTAGAATATTGGTTTGTAGTGCTAATATATTCCTCATATTATAATCAAAAGGCTTTCATTGTGATTAAGGATTCATCAATTTTTGCAAGTGAAATGAAGAGTTATTATGTTAATTTTATGAGCAATTTAGCATAAATTAGAAACTAAACAGCAACATAAACATGTACAGAACATCATCGAAAACACATTACAACAAGCACATGATAAAGGAGTTAAATCCTCCTAGGCTACATCTCCTTGGTCCAACTTCCAATGGCTTAGGCCTCTCTACTATGCTCAAAAGTGTAAAAATATGTGTTTACAATGCTCAAATTCTTTTGAAACTTGCCCCAATGAGTCGAGAATATCAAAAATGGCTATCTAGCATATTTTTTCAACCAATTTGGTGTAAAAATGAAGAATTTATGACTCATCCTTGTTTTCCCTCTATTCATTCCACAAAATTCTCCAAACCCGACACAATCCTACAAATTAGCTCCAAAACTCTGCTAACCGAGTGAGAATTTTGTTGCACAGTGGTCCATAATCCATCGGTACCAACTTTCCATAGCAAATCACAATCAGCGGAGTCTTGTGGGCCTATGGTCTGTGAACAAGGAGGGTGATTATGTGATGGCGATGTGGCTGACCCGACGTGAGTATTAATCTGAACCTAAAGTCACTTTGCATCCAGGATCTTTTCGCATTTTGCAATCTCTGGATAACCTAGAGTATTGGATATGTAGGACTTTGTAGTGTGTTGCAATTTGCGATTGCGAGATCGCATCGCAACCTGGTACCTACCAAGCGTTGATTCTGTAATGCCATCCCTTTGCCAATTTGCGATTGTGATACATTACATCACACCTCCAGCCATTTCTTGAAAACCTTCCCACCTGCCTTATCACATCGCACCCTTCCCTGCTCGAGGGCCGATTTCTAATGCTAACCTTCCTACAATTGTAATTTTTTACATGTGGGGACCAATGGCAACTTTCCACTTTGCACATCCTCATTCACTAAAGGACCTTGCCACATCATCCAATCCTACCATGAGGGCAGGTCAAACCTGAACTTTGACTTGCTGCAACCTCTACATAAGAGCTCAAGTTTGAGTGCCATTCACACCGTTGGAAGTAGAATGATGAGCTATTTGATTCGAAGCTAACTTTATCAAGATTATGACACTGATTTTTGAGCATAATTTTGAGCACCCGGTCACTCCTCCCTACTAGAAGCCTTTTGGACCCCAAAACAATCACTTTCAATTATTCAGCAGGTGAGGGTACAATTCCCTCACCTTTTTTACCTCTAATGATTTGGCTTTTGAAGGCATTGTACCCTTGATCCCCATATGAAGATACTCGAAACTTCCCCTTTTTGTGGTCCTTGTTCTTCTGTCAAGTATAGTGTCTTGCTGAAGCACATCAAGGAATTCTCGAGCACAGTCTTCAATAGATGGAATTTGAATATTCTCTCCTTTATCTTCAATAAAAGGAGGCTCATACAGCCTTAAATTCTCAACATTAACAACAACATAAATTTTCATATATGAAGGCAAATCCAATCTAAAGGCATTATTACCAATCTTTTCCAAAATTCTGAATGGACCATATCTAATTGGTTTGAGTTTTTTACCTTCTCCTTGGAGCCTCTCTTTGTTAATGTGAAGCCAAACTTCATCACCAAATATTGACTTGTGATCTTAATGATGCTTTTCATGCCTTTCTTTGTACTTGGGTTGGATTTTCCCAAGTTGTTCTTGAACCTTTTGGCGTACTAATTGTATTTGTTCAATGAACTTTCTTGCTTTGTCTACGTTGCTATGACCTTCGTTAGCAACATATTTGCCAAAAATAAAATCAAAATGAGATTTAGGCAGGTATCTTGAAGTTCTTGTGATTGTAATTCATGAATGGTGGTAGCTAATGGCAGATTTCCACTTGGAACCTCCTCATCTGTTGGAGGACCTTGCCACATCATCAAATCCTACCTCGTGGGCAAGTCAAACCTGAAATTTCACTTGCTATAAATTCTACATACGAGCTGAGATTTGAGTGTCATTCACACCATTGGAATTGGAATGATGAGCTCTTCGATGTGAAGATAATTCTATCAAGATTCTCACACTTTTATTTTTGAGCATGTGATCACTCCTCCCCACTGGAATCCTTTTGGACCCCAAAAGGATCACTTCCAATTGTTCAGCAGGTGAGGGTAAAATTCCCTCACCTTTTCGACCTCTGTCCATTTTTCTTTTGAAGGAATTGTACGCTTGATCCCCACACAAAGATAATCGATACTTCCCCTTTTTGTTGTCCTTGTTCTTCTGCCAAGTATAGTGTTTTGTTGAAGCACATCAAGGAATTCTAGAGAAAAGTCTTCAACATTGGAATTTGAATATTCTCTCCTTGATCTTCAATCAAAGGAGGCTTATACAACATTAAATTCTCAACATTAACAACAACATAAATTTTCATATATGAAGGTAAATCCAACCTAAAGGCATTATTACCAATATTTTCCAAAATTCTGAATAGACCATATCTAATTGGTTTGAGATTTTTACCTTCTCCTTGGAGCCTCTCTTTGTTACTGTGAAGCCAAACTTCATCAAAAACTTGGAACTTGTGATCTTGATGATGCTTGTTGTGCCTTGCTTTGTACTTGCCTTGGATTTTCCCAAGTTGTTCTTGAACCTTTTGGTGTATTAATTGTATTTTTTTCAATGAACTTTATTTCATTATATATGTTTCTATGACCTTCAATAGCAACATATTTGCCAAAAATAAAATCCAAAGGATATTTAGGAAACTATCTTCAACTACCTATGATTGCAATTTGTGACATGTTGGGGCCAATGGCATCATGCCACTTGGCACCTCCTCATTCACTGAAGGAACTTTCCACATCATCCAATCGTGCCATGTGGGCAAGTCAAACCTGAATTTCGACTTGCTATAACTTCTACATATCAGCTTGGATTTGAGTTTCATTCACATCATTGGAATCAGAATGACGAGCTCTTCAATCTAGAGCTAAGTTTATCAAGATTTTTACACTTTGATTTTTAAGCATAATTTTAAGCACCTGATCAATATTCTCCCACAATGTAGTCCAAAATGCACTAAGAACTATTATGTCCTAGTCTGAGTTGATGCTCCTCAGTATACTAATGTTTATCAAGACCTTTTCAAAGTATATTTTTTTGGTCCTTTCCACATGATGGTATTTTTACAGGGCATCATACCACACATCATGTTAAACCTTTCAACTACCATGAATAAGTTGTCATTTCCCTTCTTGATTCTTGGTAAACCTTCCACAAATTCCATGGAAATTATTTCCCACAGGTGATTGGATACAAGTAAGGGATGATATAGACCTTTTTTTCCTATCACTAGGCTTGTTGGTACAACAAATCATGCATCCTATTATCAACCTAGCTACATGCTCTTGTATCTTGGGCCAATACACATAACTTTGCAAGTTGGTCATTATCTTCCCTACACCAAAGTTCCCTACAACCTTTAAATGGGGGGCTAGAGTGGGGCCAGAGCCCTCCCTTCGTTGCCCCGACTTCATAGCGGAGGTTTTGAGGGGGGTGATTATCCCCCTCTATGTGGTCTAGGGCAGCGCCCTGAGGAATTTTTTTTTGGACCCTATATTAGGTTGGGTGGACCAACCTATGCTTTTGTGCATGGTTTTTGCACATGGTTTTGGAAGCGATGGTTTTTGGTCCATGGTTTTTGATGCAATGGTTTTTATTCCATCGTATTGAATGCTTCGGCATGTATAAATATGTATTGTAACATTGAAAGGAACATAATGAAAAATCAAGCTAGTAGTCTTGGTTTTGGGATCCATGGGAAAATCTTTGTTATATGTGTTTTATGTGTTATTCTCTCACATTGTTTATTTTCTGTGTTTTAGAATTCATATGCAGGTAATTTTTGTATAGGATTAAAACCTACATTTGGTATCAAAGTTGTTTTGGCTTCAAGGGGATGCCTTTGTTGCTGAGGGGTTTCGCTCGGGCCTATGGGAAACCTTATTTAGTGGGAGATCTACAAGATCGATTTTGGTGATGAAATAATATGGCGAGTAGTGGAAAGACAAAGATCAAGAAATTTAATGGTCAGAGTTTTGATTTATGGAAACACAAGAGGAAGGATTTTTTGGAGGATAAAGAACAGTGGATCGCGGTAGATCCAAGTAATAAACCAATGGGGGTGTCCAATGAAGAATGAAAGAATTTGGATCGAAAGGCAAAGGGAAAAATACGATTATGTGTCTTAGATTCAGTATCGTTGAATGTATCAGAGGAAGCTATGATGAAGGATTTGTGGGACAAGTTAGGGGCTTTGTACCAATCTAAGTCTCTGGCGAATAAATTGTTCCTACAAAAAAAGTTGTATAACCTAAGGATGAAAAATGGAGACTTGATGACAGAGCATCTAAACACATTTAATACTGTGGTAAGTCAATTATTATCTGTTGATACTAAAATTTCATATGAATATAAGTGCATCAATTTGTTGTGTTCTCTACCAGATTCATGGGATAGTCTGGTTATTGCAATAGGTAGTAATGTAATTGTCTTGTAGTTTGATGAAATAGTCGCATCCTTACTGACAGAGGAGATGAGATGGAAAAATATAGAGAGCCAAAATGGTGATGCCTTGTCTGTATGAGGATGGTCCCAGAATAAAAACAAAAATAAGTCATCGAGTGGGAGATTTAAATCTAGAGGGAGATCTAAATCTCCAAGAAAACTTGTAAAGGTGGTTTGCTGGAAATGCGAAAAGAAGGGGAACTACAAAAGGGACTGTAAATCTAAAGATCTTGAAAAAGGAAAGGCATATGATGATTCTCCATCTTTAGAGGTGAAAACCACCTCAGATGAAGGAGGGGATGTGTACCTAGCTTCTTCATGTACAGATGTAGATCATGTGGCATAGTTGATCGACTCAGGTGCATCCTTTCGCTTCACTCCCCATAGAGAGTGGTTATGAGAGTATGAGAAATACGATGGTGGTGATGTCTTCTTAGGGGATGATAGGAAGGCTAGAATCGTTATTCGTGAAAAATTAAAGTTGAAGTTGTAAGGTGGAAGGGTTAGAACACTTCCAGGTGTTCTGCAGATTCTTGCATTGGCCAAAAATCTGATTTTTGTAAGCAGGATGGATGATGCAGGTGTAAAAGAAATGTTCGAGAAGGATACCTGCAAGATGGTTCAGGGAGCACTGGTATTGATGCATGGAGTTCAGATTGGAACTCTGTACAAGCTGCAAGGTAGTACTGTTGTATTTCTGTGGTTCCTAAAAGTAGAGCAGAAAATCCAGTGGTCTCTAGAGAGAATACCATGTTATGGCATCAAAGGCTTGGACATATTGGAGAGAAGGGCCTTTGAACACTTCATGGTAATGGTATGGTAGAAGGTATGGGTAATAGTTCTCTGGATTTTGATTTCTATGAAAGTTGTGTATATGGGAAGTAGAATCGGATGAGTTTCCCCTTTAGTGGTAAGAGGGTTAAACAAATATTAGAGCATGTGCATAGTGATGTGTTTGGACCTGTGAAGGTTCCATCACTGCGAAAGTCTATGTACTATGTATCATTTATAGATGACTTCTCAAGGAATACATGGATATATTTCCTTAAGAAGAAATCTAAAGTCTTTGACAGGTTTAAAGAACTTAAGGCTCTTATGGAAAACCTGATAGAGAAGAAGATAAAGGTGTTGAGGACAGATAGTGGTGGAGAGTTTTGCAATAAGGAATTTGAAGAATTCTGTAAGAAGTCTGGTATAACACAATAGAAGACTACTCCATATACACCTAAACAAAATGGAGTTACAAAAAGAATGAACAAGATGTTGATGGAAAGAGAAAGAAGCATGCTCAGTGGTGTTGGGTTAGGACAAGAATTCTAGGTAGAGGAGGTGGAGACATCATGTTACCTGGTCAATAGATCACCTTCATCAACGTTGGACGATAACACTCCACAAGAGGTATGGATTGGTAAGAAACCCTCTCTTTCACATCTGAGGGTACTTGGATGTAATGCATATGTACATGTTCTAAAGGAGAAAAGAACCAAGCTAGATAGTAAATCTGAAAAGTGAATCTTTATTGGGTATAAGGATGGTCTAAAGCATTATAAGCTTTGGAGCCCAGTAACAAGGAAGGTTGTGTACAACTAAGATGTGGTGTTCAGAGAGTCAAATGATGTTATTAAACATGAAGTCCCATCAAAGGAACTTGAGAAGATAGAGTTTGAGCTCAAGGAGGAAGAATCAAACTCTACAGTAGAAGAGGAATCAGAAGATGAAGACCCACAAACTCCAGGTGTGAGAAGATCAGTTCGAGAAAGAAGGTAGCTAGAAAGGTATATTCCATCTGCTTTCTATTCAAATTTTTCTTTATCTATTACTGATTATGATCCCAGAACTGTGAAGGAAGCAGTAGATTCAGAGGATGGAAAACTCTGGAAAGAGGCCATGGTTGATAAAATGGCATCTTTTCTCAAAAATGAGGCTTGGGATCTGGTGGAGCTATCAGCTGGAAGGAAACCCATTAGCAGCAAATGGGTCTTTGAGAAGAAGAAAAATGAAGAAGGAAAGGTGGAGAAATACAAAGCTCGGTTGGTAGAGAAAGGTTATTCCCAGATGCTGAGAATTGATTTTGGTGATATTTTTTATCTTGTTGCTAAGGTAGCTTCTATCATATTACTTTTATCTGTTGCTGCTTCTTTGATTTTGAGGTAGAATAGATGGATGTGAAGACAACATTTCTTCATAGGAATCTAGAAGAATATATCTACATGAAGCAACCTTAAGGATTTGCAGTGAAGGGTAAGAAAGAACTGGTATGCAAGTTAAAGAAGTATTTGTATGGGTTAAAACAGTCACCAAGTATGTGGTATCAAAAATTTGATACATTTATATGGGAACTTGGCTTCACCAGAAGCAAAGAAGATCACTATTTTTTTTAAATTAATTGGTGACCATGTGTTTAGTCAATTTAGTGTCCTAAATTTCTTGCATAAATTATCAACCGAGGTTTGTAAACTGATGAAGTGTGGTGCACTATATGTGCTTAGTTAACCTTTCTCTTACTTCGTTGTCTTGTATTTTATGTTTGTTTTAGGGGTTTCTGTTCTTTGATATCTAAGAATGTACAACCTGGAACTATGAGAAAATTTAAGTGGATCTAATGAGTTTTAAAGGAAAGGAAATTTTCCTAAGTTAATCTAATTTCCTAAAAATGGACCAAGAATCTGTTGATTAGTTAGAACATAATAAGAAAACATAGTATCTATCTTATCTCATCATTATTCCTAATCCATGGATCTAACTCTTAAAAAAAAGATCGATATTGATGCAAGAGGTAACTCAGTAATTGCATTCATTAAACATTCAACCATTCAATTTTGGAATATGATTAAATCAATCTCCTTAAAATGATTTTTTCAAATATCAATGATGGAACGAAGTAAGGATCTGAAATCAAAAGGTAAAAGCATGTAAAACTAACAATGCACTGAGTAAATTCAATCACTGTATGAATTAGACATTTAACCGTTTAGTTTGGGATCATCACCATATTGAAATGGTTTTTGAAAACATCCACTAACACAGTTAATTGACAATTTTGTCCTAAGAGAATGAATGACAAAATAGTAAGAAAAATAAGCAACTGTGTATTCTTTTTACTTCAATCTTCATTCAGTTTGGAAACAAAGTCATTTTTCTCCATGAAATATCTTAGAAGAACAAGGCTACACAGTTGTGGTTTTATCCTTACACTATTGGTTAAAAACTGAAATGAAATATCATTTTAAATTAGAAAATAGACTTGTTGAAAACATAGTAATAGAAATTAAACTAAAAATACCAAATGAAAAACCTCCTTCAATGTAGAGGTCCTCTGCAACTGATGTGACTAGAATGCTAGTTAGTTAAGGATGCACTTTACACCATCATTGACAACATGAAGTTTGTATTATGAAAAAAAACAAATTCTAAATACAAAGTATCAGTAAAAAGTCTGAACTTAGCATAATTCCTTCTAACTTCTAACTACTTCTCGGTTCCATACAATTGATATTTATAGGAAGAAAAACTTGTTGCAGGTGGCTAATTTGAATTAAATATAACATGACTGTTTATGAGAAAAACTTGCTACATGTGGCTTAATTCGAATTGTAATAGGACTGTTTAAACTTCAGACCGATTACAGGTGGCTAATTTGAATTAAATCTTCAACAGAACTATTAGAATCTTAATTATCTACAAGAGAGAAAATTAAGAGTCCTACTACTTCTAGATAATGTATTTTGACTCCATCTTTGACCATGACCTTAGGCTTGCTTTTCCGTTGATCCGGACTGAGTGGATAGGATATAATCCATGTGGAGATGATTCTAGAAATGGCCATGTGGCCCAGTTCGTCATTTGACACCTGGAACCTACCAAACCATGAGAGTAGCTATGGAATCCACAGTTAGCTACAGAATAGGCTGAGTTCCATAGATATTTTGAAAAAAATCTATTAAAATAGAAAGAACGTGAAAATATAATATGGTTATCATTTTAATGGTTTCCCTAAGACAAAACCTAGCATTTATCATTAATTGGGTTTGTAGTCTTATGAGAAAACGAGAGAACAAGGTGAGAACAAATTTCAAGGAGAGGGTAATTCTGAGTTTCAACGTCATGTTATTTATCTGTTCTTGTATGTGGATGATATGTTGTTGGTTGGAAATGACAAAGAAATTATCCATGATTTGAAGTCCCAATTGTCCTCCAAATACGACATGAAAGATCTTGGTGTTGTAAACTATATTTTGGGCATGGAAATTAAAAGAGATCAAGCAAAAAGGAAGCTCTGGTTAAACCAAAGGAAGTATACCAAGACAATACTACAAAGGTTTAATATTCAGGATGGTAAACTGGTCAAGGTACCTATTCCTGTAGGTGTAAAGTTATCCACTAAACAGAGTCTCAAGGCATAAGAAGAGGAAGAGGACATGTCTCATGTTCCATATGCTAGTACAATTGGTAGCCTGATGTATACAATGGTCTATACTACACCAAACATTGTACATGTAGTGGCAATATTGAGTAGGTTTATGTCAAAACCAAGGAAGGAGCATTGTACAATAGTGAGGTGGGTTTTCAAGTATTTGCTAGCACTAGTGATTATGGTTTGTGCTACCAAGGAAGACCAGGATTGGACAGAGTGTTGGATATTCATGGCTTTGTTGATCTAGACTAGGCTAGAGATCTGGATCAGAGAAGATCTACAAGTGGGTATGTGTTTAACCTATTTGGAGGTAAAATCAGTTGGATGAGTAAGAAACAATTTGTAGTGGCATTGTTAACTACAGAGGCAGAATACATGGCAACCACTCATGCAAGCAAGGAATCAGTTTGGTTGCAGAGATTGTGTTCAAGTATGGGGTTAGTACAGGGAGCTATAAGGATAGACTGTGACAGCCAAAGTGCAATTTTCTTGGCAAAGAACCCTACTTATCATTCAAATATGAAGCACATTGATGCTTAGTATGACTTTGTGAGGGATATGATAGAAGACAAAAACGTGTTGCTCGTAAAGGTGGAAACTTTGAAGAATATTGTAGATGCATTGACAAAATCTGTGAGCTCTGAGAAGTTCTCTTGGTGTAGAGAAACAATGGTTGTTTCAAGGCTAGATAAATGACTAATATCTCCTCTAGCCCCCTGTGGAAAGAAAACAACAAGTGGGAGAATGTTGGTTTGTGTTATATCCTTTCCATGACTAGCCCACATAGTTAACCAGGGGTTAGAGGGGGGGTGGATCCCCCCCTTCATTGTGCCAACTGCGTAGCAGCAGGGCCACAGGGGGTTTGAGGTGGCCAGTTAGGCCCCCTCTATAGGTTTTGCGGTATTGCCCTGGGGAAAAAAAATTGGACCCTACCTTAGGTTGGGTAGACCTACCTATGGTTTTGTGCATGGTTTTTGCACATGGTTTTGGACGCGATGGTTTTCATCCATGGTTTTGGATGTGATGGTTTTCAATCCATGGTATTGGATGCTTTGGCATGTATAAATATGTATTTTAACATTGAAAGGAACATAATGAAAAATCAAGCTTATAGTCCCAGTTTTGGGATCCAGGGGAAAATATCTATGACCAGTTATGTGTTTTATGTATTATGCTCTCGTATTGTTTATTTTCTATGTTTTAGAATCGTATGCAGGTAATTTCTATATGGGGTTAAAACCTACACCTTACACCAAGTTCCCTACAACCTTGGAGGTCTGAAACTCTCTAATCAGTTGTAAGCACTCACCTTTAGGAACACACAACTTATCTAACATGTATAGTAACTTGTACTGGAAATGGTAGTCCATTGTGTTGTCACCGTTATGCCCACACTCTAGCACTACAACTGTTGAAACACCTCTTTGAAGTCCTCATCCTCTCAATATTCCTTTTTATATGCATCATGGGTGAATGGCTCCATGTGCTTTAGAGTTCCCAAAGTTGTGATCTTTGATGTGGGTGGCCTTGAAAGCATGTTAGACAACTTATTTATGTTTCCCTTCTTGTACTTGATCACTAAATGAAATTACTACAGAAACCACATCCACTTGTAATGCCTGATTTGTTTTAGCTTACTTTGGGCCTATAGGTATTGTAGTGGCTAGTAATCTGTGTGGATTATTATCTATTTTCCCATCATATATTTCTTCCACTTTTTCACATCTTGCAATAGAGCCTAAAGCTCCTTGACGTAAGCAGGTACTTAAGAACTACCCCATGAAATACTTTGGAATGGTAGCATACATGTCTTCCTACATCAATACTACTCCAATAACATACCCACTCATATTTGTCTCCACTTCAAAGGGCTATTGCAAGTTCAATAATGCCAAAACTACTTCTTGATTGATCTTCTTGTACTTAAAAACCTCAAAGGCCCTTTATTGACCCTTCCCCACTAGAAACTCTGGCCACTTTCTTTTAAAGCATGGAGTGGTGTCCCTACTACTGAAAATGAAACTATGAATTTCCCAAGGGACTGTGTTATCTAGATGAAAATATTGACCTAAGAAACATCAATAAGCTCTAAATATTTCATCATGGCATCCACATTGCTAGGATCTATCTTCAACTATGCTCCACCTATCACACATCCTAGATGCACCAATTAAGACTATTGTGCAAACTCAAATTTCTTGATATTTGCTAATAGTTGGTGCTTCTTTAATGTATCCAAAACCTACGTCACATGTGAGATTTTTTCTTCCCATGTAGCACTATATACCATTATATCATCCAAATTAACAATAAAAAATGAATCTATAAAATGGCATAGTATATCATTCATTAACCTCATAAATGTAGTTGGTGAATTGCATAGAATAAACATCATGACTAACCACTCATACAAACCTTGTCCTTATTTGAAGGTGATCTTCAAGGTATATTCTTCTCTAACTTGAACTTGATGATATCCATAATTTAATTCCATCTTGGTGAAGTATCTCTCTTGCTACAACTGATCCAACAAATCATCTATTTTCAGTAGGGGGTACCGATTCTTGAGTGTAATTTTTTTCAACACCCTATAACCTATACACATTGACCAAGTGTTATCCTTCTTTGGTAGAATGATAATGGGTGACCCACATGGTGATTTACTTGGTCGAATGGCACCATGTTCTAGTGGTTGTTGCAATTTTTTATTCACCTCACCTGCTTTTATAACATACTTGTTGCATAGCCTAATGTTTGCTAAGGGGAATCCGGAAATATTTGGATCTCATGCTCCACTTCCCTCTTGGGTGCTAGCCCTTTAGGCTCCTATAATGCATCCCTATATACCTATAACAACTCTTCTAGTTTTTGTTTCTATTTCTTATTACACCTCTCCAAGGATGATTTTGCTCTCACTAATTCTTATGTAGATATATTTTCTCTTAAAAATAGTAAAACCTAATTCTTTCTAGAATTGATAAGTTTCTTGGCTTGGTTGGAACTTATGAGAAAAAAATAATACTTGAATTTATGCGTGTTGATGTCGAATTATTTTCAAATCTTGATGAGGAGGTACTAGTTCACTCTCTCCATGAATATTGCATCCCACATGCGCTTATAGGTGCTTCCAACCAACATTACACATACATCAAGGGGAACTACATTTATTTTATAGTTCGTTAATAAAATCAATACTGATAGAAAATCTAATTTTGCATTGTTTTGTTACATTTACTCTCGCATCCTTAATTACCCATCCCAAAGGATATGGGTTTGGAATATCACAAAATTCCAACCCCAATTTGTTGACTAGCTTTGATGTGATTTGCTTGTTATCTTGAGTCTAATAAAGAATAAATATTGGTCTCTTTAACCTATATATTTATATTGAATAGTCTAGTTTTTTCATTACCTTACTGTTGTTGAAGGCTACTTAGATTCACCTACTTTTTCCCCAATGTACGTGATCTTCTCATCCATGTTTGAGCTACTTTCAACCTAGTTGATTGAATCAATGGCAATGAAACTCTTCTTGTCGTTGTCCTTTTCGTTTGTTCTTTGGGTTTACTTATGGGTGCAACTTCCAACACTTCTCCTTTATATAATTATCAATGTTACAATGGTTGGAATGATTGTTTTGATCTTTACATTCATGTGTTGTGACCATTGCCTTTTTATTTTTTCCTCATTTCTACTTATTCTTCCCTTCCTTAGAAGAATCCTAGTGCTCCTTTTGCTTCAATCCACTTGATTTCAATTTCTTTAGGCTTATGTAAAGACTTGATGTAGGGCCCTCTAACCAAGAATTTATAAGAGAAAAAATCACATAATTTTAGAACATAAAAAAATATATTTGACAATTCAATGTATATATTTGTTACACCATATTAAAAAAATTAAAAATATGCACATAATTTGATTCATGGATATTACATAAACTAAACAACGACATGAATATTACCTAATGTGGTGGCTTAGTTGCAGTGATCCTAATGGGACTACCCAACTAAATATGCCACTCTACCAATTAGGAAATTCTATCCAACTTCCTAGCCTAAGGAACCTCCACAGGTTCCCTATCCATTCGAGCCCAAGTCCAACCACAAGCATAGTGTATCTGAAATAGATCTAATACCCTCCAAACTACAAACCAATCTAAGTTCTCACTCCTCACTCTCCCTACTCTCCTCACTTGATTTCCTCCTCCTCTTCCTTCCCTCCTTCAAAACCCAAAAGGAGAAAAAGAAAATGAACCCCCTCTTGGTTCTCCTCCTCCCGCACTTATGCCCCACTTCCCCCATCAATGTTAACCACCTATCATAAATGCCATAATTGTCTCTCCCCACCTTCGAATTAAATTCCATTAATTTCTTCCCACCCGCCCATGCTTACTCTCAAGCCACTCCCTATCCCTCCCATCCTTGATTGACTTGAGGTCATTAGACCTTGTCAAGTCATGAGATAGATAATTAATTTAAATAATAATTATAAACGATTTAAATAATAGTAGTAAATAATAATATAATTAATTTATGGGGTAATCAAACAAAAGAAGATTCATTAGAATCCAAATTAATTAAATGTTGAATTAATACTAATAAATTAATTATTAATATTTCGTAAAGCTAATCAATCAATTAACGACTAATAAAGCTTAATTATTAAACAATATTTGCTTATCAAGCTTAACTATTAATTAATTCTATAGCATAATCGGCTTCAAGTTACTAGCATATTTGTGAAAGGTGTCGGTATTTAGCTAACATACACATACCTCATATGTATACTAATAATTCTTATTAAAATCACACTCATAGAATAATCATTCAATTGGTAGGTTATTATCACAATGTAAGATAATAGGATTAGTTAGGGGCATTACATAGACCCGTCCTTCAAATAACTTCATCCTCAAGTTAGAGTGAAGAGGATACAAGTAGTAAAGAAGCAGTGTAACAATAAGGTATGAAAAAATAGGGAGAAAGATATAGTCAAACTAATAAATTCAAGAAATGATACCACTTTCCACCTAGATTCCCAATTAATCTATAGCCTCATATCCTCCCTAACTACTTCATCTCCCACCCTATCCATCCTTTGCTACAATATAATACAACATTGGATATACCAATCTAACCACTGATAGAACAAAAATGGAAGAAGCATCGACTATATTGACCTAAATTCTCTAGAAAACAAATGGAAATAACCGTCACATTTCTAGGGGAGCATGTCCATCATTGTATTCCCATAATTCCAGGCTTGGAGGTTACATGGTGGGAAATTCCTCCACTCCTCCTCAAATAACTATGGTCAACACCCAAATATGGACAAAACTAGGACACTTCTTAGATACTTTTCATTGAATAATCTAGATAGCCAATCATGTCACCTACAATTTTCACTTTACCCCATGTCATAATAGTGTATATCAAGTAGATACAAAATATAATAGAACCATAAGCATCATACCATTCATGTTTGTATGTCATGGTGCCCCTAGTCACTAGCATGGTCCCTTGCATTATGTAAGTTATTTCTCATCCAAGCATATACATAACAAAAAATATATAGATAGATAGGTGATCATAGTCATCATGTTATTATGTCTGGTATCTACGTACACAAAAGAAAATTTTCAAATGATATCAACATGATGGAAATAAATCATACATAAGATAAATCATAACTTCGATAAATCATACACTAGATAAATCATAACCAAATAAGATAGACATCATATAATCTAATCAACAAAACATAATCCATTGATTTTTTTTATATAAGTTCATATGTTCGAGTAAAATGTATCAACATTACTTAGTGTTCATAAATAAAAACACAAAATATAAATAGGGTCTCAACATAGGTAGTTATCTAGGTCAAAATGGGCATAAAAAATGGTTAAAGAATGAGGGGCAGCCATGGCATATAGTCTCTACATCCTTTTAGGTAGTAGATCCTTAGTTATGCTTGTCCCACTAGACCTTAACCTAGTCCACCAAGACCTACCTAAGTTTTCTAACCCTACAGTCCAATATGTGTAATGGTTTGACCATTACAATTCCCACATATGAGAGCTACAATTTCCTCTAATCCATTTTGTGTGATACATCAAATACAGAATGTCATAGAACATATAAATGAGAAACATCACAAGTTTTATGAAAATGGGGTGGAAGTACAAGACAACAGGAAACTAGTCCAATTTTTTCTTTCATTCTAAAATGTCATATAAATCAAGATGACAACTTTGTCCCTTTCCCAAACCAAATGGTACTTTTATTCAGTTGGATATGAATAAGAACTTGGTCTCCCACTTCATAATTTCTATCATTTCTATGTGACATAACTTTGTCTATGTTTCGCTTCCATTAACCTTTTTCGAATATGTTTTACATGTTCCTCCATTTCTTGGATCAATTCCATCCATACTATTATTCTATCCTCCAACCTTTCCCAAATCAATGGTGTCTTGCATGGCCTCCCATATAAAGCAAGATAATGCGGCATCCCAATTGAACTATGTTAACTATTATTATAGGAAAACTCTACCAATGGTAGTTACATTTCCCATTGAGTCTAGTTATCCATAACATGCATTCTAAGAATGTCTTCCATAACTAGATTTAATCTTAGTTTTCCCATCCATTTTTGGATGATAGGAATTTCTCAAGTTCAATTGAGTTCCCAACATTGACTACAAACTTTTCTAAAAGCTATATGTAATGAAAGAGTCTCTATCATAAATGAATTTTGTAGGTGACCCATGTAGCCAAATAACTTCACTTATAAACACTCATGCCCCATTGGTAACAAAATAAGTGTCTCTCACTAGGATGGAATGGGAAATTTTGGTTAATTTATCAATTACAACCAATATGGTATTGTGCCTTTCTAAAGTGAGTGGAAAACTGACAATTAGATCCATAGAAATGACCCTCCAATTAGACATAGGTATGTCGTGTGGTTATAGAAGTCTTGTTTGGTGGCGATGATTAGCCTTCACTTGTTAACATTCAAGGCACTTAGAGAAAAAATATACTACGTCGTGCTTCACCCTACATGAGATTGGTATTCTCAAGGAAGGGTCATCTAACCCTTTTCCAATACCCCACTCTACAAGAAAAATATGCTTGAGGAAGGGTTGGTTGACCTTCCACTAGATACCCATAAAAATAATCCATCCTTGAGGAAGAAACAACCAACCCATCTCCATGATTCCACCTCAATGAGAAGACTACACTAAAGGAATGGTTATCTAAACCTTCCCTATGATTTCCTAGAAATGAATGTTATGTTTGAGAAAGTATCAATAAACCCTTCCAAATACACTCTCTTGATGAATATACTTTGTTGGAGGAAGGTTTGATTAATCCTTCTCTAGGCTCCCCTACATAATATTTATATGCTTAAGGAAGGGTTATCCAATCCTTCCTTAGGATCCCCCTTTACATGAAAATTTTCCTTGATGAAAGGTTAGCTAACTATTTTACTCAATACCCCATTATGGGAATCACATCCTCAAGAAATAGACACTTGAACCTTCTTTATTCTCCCCCTTGAAAATAATATGATGTTAGAGAATGGGTCGGATAACCCTTGCCTATGATCCCTCAGATGAAAATGTTACGCTATAAATGGATCAAAAACTACTTCCTTATGCATTCCCCATCAACAAAAATAATTTACTAGAAGATAGGTTAATTGATCCTTATCTAGAGTGCCCTAGGCAAGATTTTCATGCTTAATAAAAGGTCAGTTGATCCATCCCTTGGATCCCCCTTTCTACAAAAACTATTGTTTCCAAAGGATCAATTGACCCTTCCACTAGATATCCCATGTTCTAAACACCATCCTTGAAGAAGGGTTAGTCAACCTTTCTCCATGCATCCCCCCCACCCCCCTTTCTTAGATTATTTAGTGTTTTCATTATTTCCACTTAACCATGGAATCATCCATGATCAATAGATAGAAATAACATGCACATGATTTTATATGCCAAGAATGTGAATACCTTATGAAATAATCAATTTTTGCATGTTTTTCATATCATGTGTGCATTTTGTCCTATATAAATTCCTGTGTGTTTTGTTGAACTATTATGTGTGTGCATTTATTTCACCTTGATTACATGTTAGCTAAGGTGTCAAATTTGGGCCTACTTGAACCAAGATTTGCAAATGCATTTGCATTATATATTTTTGTAATGTGAGTGAACTTCTTAGATATTAGATTACATCTAAAAGGTCCATGCAATCAATAATATGTAAATATCTACTATTCAATAATGATGTACCATGCTACTCTTAACCCCATTAAATGAGGATGTTAAGCTATCTATGTTCAACATTTCCACTAATACACTATGTGACTTCGTTTGTGGAAAGAAATAAAAAACTTTTGAGTGGGTATAGATTATGGAATGTGTCCTTGTCATTCTTAAGTATTTGAGATATATAAATTATTTAAAAAAATGAAAATCCATAATCTAAAAGTATTTAAATTATAAATCGCAAAAAACTTGAAAATTCATAATCCAAATTTATGTATATATATATTATTGGAAAATTATTCATATATTACAAATCCAACACTTTCATCACTTGAACAAATTACTCCAATGATAAATATGTTTTATTACATACATGATATGTTCCATCAAAGCTAATTGTTTAAGCAAGTGACAAAATTCAAGCCCTTATACAAGATAGTGTTTTCTCACTAAAAATGTTTCAATGACAATTAATAAAGCATCTCAATGACTACCAATGCTATAAACATTTCTCAAAAGGATTGGGAAAGCATTTTTACACATCAAGCTCAAGTTGCACATTACACAACTTTTTATTGTAAGCTTTAACCCTATACAGAAATTTCCTACATATGAATTCTTAAAACAGAAAAATATACAATGGCAAGAATATAAAACAAATATACACAAATATTTTCCCATGGATCCCAAAACTAGGATTACCAAATTGATTTTTCATTATATTCCTTTCAATGTTAATATTAATATATTATAAATATATAATATATATATATTATATATATATATATAATATATATATATATATATATAAATATATATAATATATATATATAATATATATATATATATATATATATATATATATATACATGAGCATTCAAAACACTAATCTCTAACCCTAGATTAGAACATAACTGTAATTCCCTTGACTGGATCTATAAAATACCATGGGCAGAGAACCATCATGCCCAGAACCATGTGAAAAACCCATGCACAAAACCATGGATAGGTCTACCCATTGTCTTTGGGTCTTCCCGCCATCCTTGGGTTTGATCAACTATTATTGGGTTTGCATAAAAGAAAAATCTCTGGGCGCTTCCCCGAACCCCGTGCAGGTGGGCTACCACCCCCTAAAAACATCCTAACACCCTGTGACACTGCCCCCCACTGCTGCACCTGACACAACATATAACACATGGGACTAGTCGTGGAAATAGTATAACACACACCCAACATTTATGTCACCAAGTGACATATAGGAATGGTGTTGAAACATTATTTCTTCCATACAGTTGTTTTTGGAAATATTTTATGTTTTTACAATCTTGAACATAATTTTCAGATGGTTTAGAATGGTGATGTATTTATGCTGCCACCCCTAAAGGTTAAAAAGCCCAAAGGAATATGTAAGTGTTCCCTCTAGTCTTATAGTTGCACAAGTCTTAAGCATTGAATGAGTTATCCTGTCTCGGAGGGCCCTCCACCATTCTGTGTTGTATCAAATTTCTGAAAATCCGTCGCATGTGAGATGATTTTAGCATCTTGACTATGAAGTTTGAAAGTGTTGGTTCGTTGGTCCACCTCTTCCATTAGGTTGACAAAACGTCAAACAAAAGCCCCCAAAAAACTTCTTGTCGCATTGATTATCTGTAGAAATTGCAACCATTTGTCAAACAAACTAAACTATTAATTGAAGCGAGTGGTAATAATTGAGTTGGAAAAGTGTCTGCTGCAACATCAAATTTATATTATTTGTTTACAATAATCGATTCATCCAACATTGTCATGAAAATATAGACAATCGTAATGTTTCAATGAGCTCCTTGAAAATGCATCTATGTGTTGGCAAGACATGCCAGTCTATTTATTGGCAAATTATCAATATCAGGGCGAAGAGTGTTAAAATAAGAAAATTAGTCATGCATGAAGAGTTGTCTAAATTTAGAGAGTCAAGTTAATTCAAGTCAAGTCGAGTTAAGGAAAGTCTAATTTAATGTGTTGTTGCCTGTCAAGTAATTTTAGGCAAGTCACTAGTCAGAAAAAGTTTAAATACCTCTCATCGGGTTCATTATAATCATCAAGTTTTGTGTGATCAATAGAGAAACCCATGTATTTTGTGTGTTAAATTTGTGTTTTTCCTCTTCTCTCTTTCAAAAAAAATTGGTATTAGAGCTGAAGAAGGATCACAATATCCATGGTTCCTACAAAAATAGTGGGAAGAGGACCAAGAGAAAAAGGCCATCGATTTAAAAAAACAAATATAAATGTTGCCAAATTATTGAACTGTTAAGTGACAAATGCACAAGAAATGCAAAATTCAAACCTATTTAGTACTAAAACTGTGTAAATTTTATTTTGAATCCACTGAAATTCATGTTATCTGCACATTTGGGTTGTGTCGAGAACATGCACATACTGTAAGCAATCAAAAAATTGAAAATTCCATAGACAAATACGAAATCAAAGGTTTTTTTTTTTAAGTTTTAAACGTCATGGTGGTTAAAGTGTCACTGACATATTAAAAGGTGTATGTTTAAAAATTCTTCATTCCAAAGTTTTTGAAACCCACGTGAATTACATTTTTTTAAAATATATCAAAAACCCTTTATATCCTCACGTGGATTTTCAAAGAATTGGTATAAAAAAGTATATATATCTATCTATCTATATATATATATTATATATATATATATATATAGATTTGGTTCTGTTTATATTTTATTTTATATTATAATTAAGGGTTTTATTGAAAAGGGTTTATAAAGTTTTTGAGTGATTCGAATAGAAAATGCCATTCATCTATGGTATTTATTCACTCATGGAATCTACACATGGTATTGTAAGTGGCATCCACCCATGATATTCATCCACCCATGGTATTGTAAGTGGCATCCATCCATGGTATTTATTCACCCATGGTATTGTAAGTAACATCAACACATGGTATTCATTCACCCATGGTATCTACTCGCCGATGGAATTTACCTGTAGTGTTGTGACCAAAAAAATCTATGAGTAAGAAGACACATTTTGTAAAATGACAGATTGCCCACCACAATGTAGTCTTTACAATTATTATCCGTTTTAATAATAAATAAATATTATGGTTTTATTTAGCGTGTCTTCTCTCCTTTTCTTTCTGGCATTGTAATTTTTCAAATCTTGGGAGCCTCTCCCCAAGATCCAGATCAGTGGTGTCAGTTTCAGTTTCAGGTTACAATTCCATGGGAATGAGGGTTTGATGCACATTTCAGTTTCAATTTTTTTTAGCAATATTCAACAAACTTCATGCATGTGCTACAACCTCCATAGAGCACTTCCTTCGGCAAAGCAGGAAGAATTTTGTTTTTTCATTTTTTCTGTAGGAATATTTTGGGTGGTGAGTTTGCACATTAGATATTAAATTTTGGGTGAAAATTTTACGAAAACAAATTAAAGATATGGATTCCCTATGAAAAAGACCCAAATTCAAAAAACAATGGGTCAAAACAGAGTCTGAATGTGGGAGATTTTGCTAATTTAAAATCAGCTATTTTTTTCCAAAACTTTTGTGTCTGCAAAATAGTTGTAGCACAAATTTGAGTTTTAAGAGTGTCCAAATAGCAAATTCAAACACATGGGAAGATGAAAAATGGTCATTCTATTTCCAAAAATAGGTTGTAATAAAGATTTTGAGTTATATTGACCGAGTTATGTCAATTTTAAATCTAGAGCAACATTGAGAGCGATTCCTTTGGAGACGTGCCCTCCCACCCCGCTTTAGTAGGAACTTGCTTCACATTCATCAGCTTCAGCATAGCAACATTCGGCTTGGGTTCTTTGGATATGTGCCCTCCCACCTCAGGCTATGTAGGCACCTGTTACTTCATCAACGGTTAGCATCATAGTTATGGGTCAACCACACAAAATATTTGTCATCGAATTCCATTTGCTAGGTCACACACTATTGGTATCATAGTTGGTCATAAGCATTACAAAGTATCTCTATCCTTGGATCTTCATTTTTCATGGTTATGGGTCATCCACAAACACACACTTAATCGAAGTCCATTTTCTAGGCTACACATTATCAGTATCATAGTTGGTCATAAGCATTACATGGTATCTCTATCCTTGTATCTTCATGCATCATGGTTATGGGTTAACCACACAAAACACTTCTCTTTAGTGGTTATTCATATTGAAAAAAGTCTTCTGAGGAGGGAGCTTCACATAATGGGGACCATAAGGAGGGAGGAGCGATCCAAATGGAAAATGGCATCCACCCATCATATTCATCCACCCATGGAATTTATCCATGGTATTGTAAGTGGCATCCACCCAAAGTATTTATCCACCCATGGTATTGTAAGTGGTATCCACCCATGGTATTGTAGGTGACATCAACCCATGGTATTCATTCATCCATCATATTTACTCACCCATGGAATTTACCTGTGGTATTCTAACCAAAAAAATCTATAAGTAACAAGCCACATTTTGTAAAAGGACAGTTTATCCATGACAGTGTAGCTTTTACAGTTATTATCCGTTTTAACTAAAAATAAAATATTGTGATTTTATTTACTGTGTTTTCTCTCCTTTTCTTTCTGGCATTGCAACTTTTAAGATCTTGGGGGCCTTCCCCCAAGATCCGGATCACTTTATTTCAAGATAATTTTTGAGGAAAGATGGATTTTTTTCAAATTTCCAGCCCCAATTCCCACCATTTACAACGAAGGATTATTATGTGTGGGAAATTAAGATGGAGACCATGTTGAGGGATCATGATGTTTGGGATAATGTCCAGCTTGGGTTTTGAAAGCCTAAGGATGAAGCAGAAGAACTAGCTCTCACTAATGCAAGAGGGAACTATACAAGAAATACAAAAAGAAGAATGCACAAGCATTGTAGCTTATCTAGCAATAAGTGGACCGAACAATGTTTCAAAAAATTATGATCGTGTCTTTAGCAAAGGAAGAATGGGAAACCTTGGAAACAAACTATAAAGGTATGGCCAAAGTCAATATTGTTAAGTTGTTGGGTACTAGGAGAGATTTTGAAAGTCTGTAGATGAAAAAGGCATAGGACATCAATTTTTTCATGAATTGGGCCATCACTATCATAAATAATTTAAAATTTTATAGTGATGAAATTAAATATCAAACAATGGTTGAGAAGGTCCTTAGATCTTTGTCTACCAAATTTGATGTTTTGGTAGCAACCATAGAAGAAGCCAAGGATTTGACATCACTGACAGTTAATGAGTTGATGGGATCACTTCTATCACATGAGGCAAGGATAGATAGAAATAAGGATTCCACTTTAGAAACTTCTTTCAAAAGCCAAGTTTCTATTTCAAGAGACAAAGGTCAAGGCAGGAGTAGATCGAGAGGCATAGGACAAGGCAGAAGACTTGGTGGTTATAGAGAAGGACGAGAAGAGCATGAACATGAAAGTTTAAGCAATAGAAAAAGCTTCAATAATAATAAAAGAGTTGATAAATCCAAGGGGAGATGTAATTATTGCAATAAATTTGGTCACTATGCCATGATTGTGGCAAGAGGTTAGCTTATCAAGGGAACTAGAGAGCTAATGTCACTACAGAGAGTAATAACCCCATGTTCCTAGCTTGCCATAACATGCATGAACATTCTGATAATAACCATGTGATGGGAAACAAGAATTTGGTTGAAAAATTGGATCAATATCTGAAGGCAAAGGTAAATTTGGGGACTAACAAGACTGTGGATTTAGATGGAAAAAGAGTTTTCAACACTCTAACCAAGCACGGGTAGCCAAAGACAATATCGGGGGTATATTATGTATCTAGTCTCAAATATAATTTGATAAGGGTTGGTCAATTGATGCATAAGGGATACAGAGTTATCTTTCAAGGAAAAGAGTATGTTATATATGACAAGAGCCCAAACAAGAAATTGATAGCAAAGGTGTAGATTATGAGAAACATACTCTTTATTCTAATTATGAATTATAGTGATCATGTGATTTCTTTTATAGTTGCATGTTATAATGATTACTAGTTATGGCAATTTTGGTTTGGACACTTTCACTTTAATGGTTTAAGATTTTTGTAGCAAAAATAGATGGTTATAATATTACCTCCCATCAAAGTGTTTGCTAGTACATGTGAGTGTTTCATCTTGGGAAAGAAACACCGTGAAAGTCTTCCAAAGGGAATTGCACATGAAGCAAAGCAACCACTTGTGCAAGTGCATACAAACTTATGTGGACCTATGAGGACACAGTCGATCAATGGAAGTTGTTGCCTCCTAACTTTTATTGATGACTATAGCATAAAGACTTGGGTTTACCTCCCGAAGAAAAACTATCAGTGGAAGTTGTTTCTTCCTCACTTTTATTGATGACTATAGCAAAAAGACTTGGGTTTACCTCCCGAAGAATAACTTTGAAACTTTTGCAAAGTTCAAAGGATTCAAAGACTTATAAGATAACCAAATTGATTGGTAGATTAAGGTATTAAGGTTAGAAAGTGGCAGAAAATATGATTCAAAGGCATTCCATGATTAGTGAAAACAACATGGAATCAGAAGACAGTTTAAAACCAAGTACACACCACAACAAAATGGTGTAGCAGAGAGAAAGAGCATGATAATTATGAACATGGCAAGAAGAATGTTGAAAGGAAGAAACTTGTCTAATGAGTATTGGGCAAAAGCAGTTCCATGTGTTGTTTATGTGATAAACAAGTCTCCTACAAAGAGTGTGATGAATAGAGTACCAAAAGAAGCATGGTTAGGTATGTCTTATAGTGTGTCTCATCTCAGAGTGTTTGGATGTGTAGCATATGCACATGTGCCTAAAGAACTAAGAGGAAAATTGGATGATCAAAGTGAAAAATTCATATTTACTTGTTATAGTGAGCCATCAAAAGCTTACAAATTATATAACTTTGTTACCAAGAATATCGTAATTAGCAGATATGGTGTGCTCAAATAACAAGAGTTGTGGAATAGTAGTATAGACAAAACAGTTGATGTAGAAGTGAGACTGATGGAAGAAGATGATGTAGCAGAAAAGGAGTAGCAACAATCACAAGTGAAGACATCAAATAGAGATAGACTAACAAGGACTCCAACGTTTTCTTAGAAACATGGATCTTTAAGCATATCAACAGGTTGAGATTTTCCCAACAATCGATCAGGTGATGAATCAAGTAATGTTAAGAGAAATATCAGAAGTTTCAAAGATATTTATGATTATTAAGATGCTAGTTTAAAATTTTCATTTTTTTCATTCCAACTTTCTTTGTTTGAAGAAGCAATCAGAGATGAAAATTAGGTGCAAAAAATGGATGAAGAAATTGAACCTATTGAAAATAATGATACATGGGATTTGGTTGATTTTCCAAAGGATATAAACCTCATTGGTGTAAAATGGGTGTACAAGACAAGGTTGAATGAGAAAGGTGAAATTGATAGATTTAGGGCAAGACTTGAGTAAAAGGATTCTCACAGCAACCAGAAATATATTTTAGAGAAAATTTTGCTATGGTAGCCAGATTGGATATTGTAAGAGATGTTCTAGCCACAACAACTCATAACAAGTGGAATCTATATCAAATGGATGTGAAATAAGCCTTCTTGAATGGAATTCTAGAAGAATAAATTTATTTAAAGGAGCATCCAGGATATGAAGTTGAAGGCAAATAAGGTAAAGTTTACAGGTTGAAGAAAGCACTCTATGGACTCAAGCAAGTGCCTAGAGCTTGGTATAGAAAAATTGACAACTACATGATCAAGAATGGATTTTTTATAAGCAACATTGACTCTACCTTATATAAAAAGGTAAATGAGCATGGAATTTTTTTTATTGTTTTCTTATATGTTAATGACATGATTTATACAAGTGATTTTGAATTGGATGAATTTAAAGTAGCCATGATGAAAGAATTTGAGATGACAGCTCTTGGTCTCATGAAATATTTTCTTGGCATAGAAGTTCAGAAATCTGGAAAAAAAAAAGAAGGAATTTTTATTTTTCAAAATAAATATGCTAAATATTTGTTGAAAAGATTCACGATGGAGCATTGTGAACCTTTCCCTACACCAGTTGCAATAGGTACAAAGTTAAGCAAGCATGATGAAGGATAAGATGTCAATCCAACTATATTCAAAAGATTGGTTGGCAACCTCATGTATCTCACAGCTACAAGATCATATAATATGCGAGTGAGTTTGATTTCCATATTTATGGAGATTCCAAAAGACACACATTGAAGAGCGGGAAAAAGAATTATGAGATACATAACAAGAACTAAATATTGTGGCATAATGTATTCAAGAATAGAGAAGAAGGACTTGATTGGATATATAAATAGTGATTTTACAGGAAGTTTGGATGATAAGAAGAGCACTTCCGATTATGTGTTCCATCTTCGTTCAGGCACGATTTCATGGGCATCTTAGAAGTAGCTAGTTGTGACACTTTCGTCTATAGACACAGAATATGTAGCAAGAACATCAGCATCATGCCAATCACTATAGTTAAGAAGAGTATTTGATGGACTCAAGCAAAAACAATATGAATCAAAATTAATATATTGTGACAACACCTCAATGATTTCACTATCCAAGAATAGTGTGTTTCATCAAAAGAGAAAGCATATTGATACTAGATATCACTTTATTAGAGAATTTGTGAGAAATGGAGAAGTTCACTTGAAGCCTTGTAAATCTAATAATCAATTGGCCTATATATTTACTAATTAATTAGAGAAATATGTGTTTGAGTTTCATAAAAGAAACCTGGGTGTTGTAAGCCTAGTTGAGACATAGAGGAACAGGCATGTTTGAGTTGTTATGAGTCATGTCTTAGTTTAGCAATCATAATTAAGGGTGAGTGTTAAAATAAGCTAATTACTCACACGTGAAGAGTTGGCTAAATTTAGAGAGTCAACTTAAGTCAAATCCAATTGAGTTAATTAAACTCAAATTTAATGTGTGGTTGCATGTCAAGTTATTTTAGAAGATCACTAGTCGGAAAATGTTTAAATACCCCTCGATGGGTTCATTGTAATCATCAAGTTTTGTGTGATCAATAAAAGAGCTGCAACTCATGTGTTTTGTGTGTTAAATTTTTTTTTTCCTCCTCTGCATTTCCAACAAAGAGTTTGTGGGTATTTGTCCATGTCAAAAAATTCCAATAGTTAACTAACCTTCACTATTTTATTGCATTTTTAATCTTGGGGATGGGATGAAAAATCCACTCATATTTGCAATTATAGTTTCTATCTCGAGATGGGATGGAAACCCCACTCATATGGGTTGGAGTTGGCGGGATTTTTATTTTTATTGAATGTTCGTGTCACATTTCAAAGTTTCCCGATTCACAAATTTCTTTACAAAGAGGAATTGTGGATTTGTCAACGCGGTTTGCATAACAATAACACAATTTTGGATTCCATTTGATAGAATGTGTCAATGTATATAGTTAAATTTTTAAGTCTCATACTACATAGATAATATAGCAAGTGATTAGTTCATTCATATCCTTTTGAACTAAATTCAAATTTAAAAATACAATTTAATAAATTTTATTTTATGTTGATAATCAAATGTTTGGATTAAATAAATTAACAATATAATATGAATAAACCTTAATTAATATATATAATATAATATTTAATATAAATATATAATATTAAATATTAAATATTGTAATTTATTGAATTTATTATTTCAATGAATAAGTAATTTTTTTTCAAGCTATAGAGATTGGGGTGATGTCGAGCGGATTTTTAGAGATGTCGAGGACCTCGAGCTTTAGGTCAGCTAATTTTCACCAGAAACCCTCGTCCACGGTGCTCTGCAGCGGCGAAAACTGCAAGATAGAATGGCCGCTGGAAGAAGATCCTCCCACTGCTGAAATATTAATAGATGATCCTATGGCTGCTGATTCGAACACCGGTCAAGTCTCCATATCTTCGTTCTCGTCCTTGCCCGCCATTCTTGTGAGGATCGAAGATGCACACGAAGTGTTTCAAGAAATGCCTATACAAAATGTATTCTCCTGGAATACTATGATGGCAAGCTTTGCGAAATTCAGACGTTTGGATTTTTCACGCGAACTGTTTGACGAAATGTCTGAGCGAGATGTAACGTCTTGGAATACAATTATCGCAGCGTATGAACAGCAAGGTTGCGGTGAAGAGGCTTCAAAGCTCTTTTTCCAATTGATATGTGCCGGTGTGCGGCCGAATCATTTTACTTTTGCCAGCGTTCTGAGTGCTTCTGCCGGCTATTAGATGCGGAACAGGCCTCCCTTCTCTCGGCCGTCGTCTGGCCTCTGCTCGGCTCTACTGTTGGTGGAGAAGCACATTTCACCCTTCATACGCTGGCTTCTCCCTTCACCGGTGAACTACAGCTATTTCTATTTCTTTTTTTTCCAGGATGCCCCCATTTCTCCTTTATGCTCCGTCCAGGTCGTTGAGGCAGCCAGATTGCAGACATCTGTGGCGGCTACTCGCACCAGGCGCCCCTTGCAGATTGCAAATGCAAGGGTTAAGGACGATCACGTAGATTTTACTCACGCTTTTCCTCAGGTGGAGGCTAGTAGGAAGACATTCCATGATCTGGAAGCTTGCTCAGCCTTATCTTTGCTTCCTCTGTCCCTTAAGAACAACCATTACTCTGTTTTTAATCTTCAGAAACCCCTCAAATCCCTGGGTCTGCCTGGATGGTCCATCTGGAAGCTTTATGAAGCGGAAAGCAATGACAAACTCAATGACGATGGGTCTCTCCCATCTTCTCCTCTTGCGCCCCTGTAGCAAGTTCAGAAAAGGATAGTCCTGCAAAGGTCCGGCCTCGTTTTGTCTCAAACCTCGAGTGGAAAAAGAAACTCTGATCTTTCTGCCTCGTTTCAGATCCAGATCAAGCTCCTCTCAGGCAAAACTTTGCTACATTGGGTATGCTCTCAGGATCTCGTGAGGGACCTCACGCATGTGCTGGAACTTAAGCTAGGAATTCCCTCTGCAGCTCAATGACTTCTCCACGAAGGTAAACAACTAGAGGATCTCTACCCCCTTTCTTTCTACAGCATTAAAAGAAATGCCTCCATTATCTTTCCCCTTCGTTTGAGAGGGGGAGCGGTGGGATAGTCATCCTCAGCCAAGGCATATTCATACAAGGATGTTGTCCATACACCGAAGCAGGAAAAGACAGTTCCACTAGTTCAGGCTCCCAAACCTTTTCTGGTGGACAAACTTGAGGAGACCCCCTCCATTGAAATAGTGCATCCAACACTGGATGAGCAAACCCAACAGTTTGCAGAGCATGGCATTATTTGCAGGTGCAATGGGCTGTGGCCACGGACAGCAAACCTCTACCAGTGGATCCACTCTAACTGGACCAACAATTGCAAGGTTCTGTTATGCTCAAAGGGCTTTTTCATTACGGTGTTTGCTTTTGTGGAGGACTACCAAAAAGCTCTAAAAGCAGGGCCTTGGTTTTGGGGCTCATCAGGCTTATTCCTCACACCCTGGTTCCCAGACTTCGATCCATCTATGGCAATCATCACCAAGCTCCCAATCTGGGTCAGACTTCCTAATCTCCCAGCACATCTATGGAACTTTGCTGTATTCCAAGGGATCGGCAACTCTCTAGGCCGCTTCCTAGACACAGACATTTCTAGAGGGGAAAAAGGCCTATAAACCTTTGCCAGAATATGTGCAGAGATAGACATGAGCAAAGGTCTTCCGGACAAGATCAATCTCAAAATTGGAGACTTCCATTGGACTAAGAACTTGGATTACGAGAATACAGCCTTCAGCTGTCGCAACTGCCATCTCACAGGGCACCTTCAGAGCTCTTGTCCCTCGAAGCCTGCCCAAAAGAAGAAAGCCAATCCTAAGCAGAAATCCAAAAGCTGGAAGTCTCATGACCCTCCCCCCATGGATGATTTTGATTTCAGCTCAGATGAAGAGGAGGAGAATGAGGAAGGAATGGAGACCAAGATGGCGCAGGATCCACCCTCGGCTAACCCTGAGGATTTGTCTGTCCAGCCAATCTCTCAGAAAAGGAATCATGAATCCTCCACCTCGGATTCAGATAAGGAAATCTCTCAATCAGCCCAGCTCAGTTTGCAAATCACGCCAGCTCAGCAGTGCCCTCCTGAATGGGTCAAAGTTGGTAAAAAGAAAGGCAAAAAATTCTGAATAGTTGATTCCTCCCATGTTGGGTAGAATCATTTGCTTTGTTTTTGCTCTCCGGTTCTTCTAGTTTCTTCCTGTTCTGTTCTTCTCTCTTCTCTTCGCTTCTAGGAGCCAAGGTGGATTGCCTATCCTTTCCGGTTGCCTGTGTTCTTGTTTCTCTTGGCTGTAACTTCTTACTGTACTATACGTTTTCTTAATAGAATTAGTTTTTACCGAGAAAAAAAAATTAA
>APFE031025425.1:66542-113465 GCA_000404065.3 Pinus taeda | reverse complement strand
TATATATTTTCAAAAATAAAAATAATTAGCTTATTTTCTATGTGATTTGTATTCGTATAATGTTTTTCTGAAAATAACGTTTTTAATATTAAAGGATATCTTGCGAAAATAATTCACTTGTCAAGTTTTCTAAAATTTAAGAGTACAAATATATAAGTAAATGACAGTATATCTTGTGAAAATAATTCACTGGTCATGTTTTTTAAAATTTAAAGGTACAAACATATAAGTAAGTGAATAATGGGCATACTGACGATATAAATGTTTTTGAAAATGATATAATTAAAAGGCGTAGTCTAACGAGGTGGAGGAGTTGCTCGGAAAGTTATGGAAATTCTGGTCATATTTTGAAAAAATCTGGCAAGGATTTTTGTAAATCTAAGTTATAGTTGTTAAACTTCAAAATTTTACCTGTTTTAGACATTTTTGATGGTGCTGAATCCATTTCCACCATCAAAAACATGATTCAAACACTGCTTCTACAAGATTTTTTGAAATTTTTTTACCCAAATTCCGACCACTTTTGGCCATCCAGACAATTCATCCGCCTCATTAGACAAATCCTTTTTAAAAAGATAACAAAATTATCAACAATTATTTTTGCTATAGATTAAGTAAGATGTATATGAATTTTGAAGAATTTAATTTAAACAATATGTAAAATATTACATTTCTATTACTATACGTCTCTAAAAATACGTATTCACTTTATTATTAATGAGTAAATAAATATAGATGAATATTTTTTTGACATAATTTTCTTTTTCTTATTTCTTTTTTTCTTCTTTTTATTAGTCCCTGCCTGGGACTAATAGCGATCGATCGATCATTAACCAGCGATTAATTAGTTTTGACCAAGTAAAATTTCCCGTACATGTCAGGTTTAAGCCAATGTTTGAAATAAATTTTCTGCTCAGTAGACTTTTATCCAAAGTTTGTGTTTCGACCTCTTATTGCCAACTGCACGGTATACTTCTCTGAAAACTTAGCCTAAAGAATTTAGAGTCGCCTGTATACTTTTTTGAAAACTTAGGCTAAAGGGTTTCGACTCGCCTGCCACCTTTCTTTGTGCATGTCCTACACCCATATCGTTCTATTCGGACATCGGCCCACTGCATCTCATTAAATACGCCCCTTGCATTGTGATTGTGACTCCAAAGATTTTCTAGTTTTATTTCCAATCTGTGAGCAGCATGGGTTAAACTGTATACAGTGGCCGCCTATTTATCCAGATCAGCTCCAAACCTGCAGGGAAACAAATATAAGGTATTGTCAAGGCCTGAACCGAATGATTTATGCGTACAATTGTTGAACTTCACCATGGCCAATTTCCATTTATCATAGCTTTAAAGAAACTCTTCTCTGATGCAGTTTCTGATGAAACTGACGAATTTCGTATTCTTATTTTGGTTTCTTCTGAAAATGATGAATTTTGTGTTATATATATGATGTTATTTCAGTTGGTAAAGTTATTTGCTGCTTTTTTGTTCTACAGACGTTCGGTAAAGAAACCGGGCTTCTGGTCAAAATGATAAATTTTGTGTTCTGTTTTTCTTTTAAATAGAATTCGAGTTGCTAATGTTATTTCCTTATGTTTTCTTATGCAAATTCCTGTAAAAACATTTTGTGCAGAAATTGAGCTTTGTTTATCGGCAGCTCGCTTCTTAATTATTGTTGTACTAGGTATTTCGAGTGAAGTGTTGCTATTGTCTCTTTTCTGTTGCTTTTAGTTCAAATTTCGATGATTCCTTCTTTATTTTCAGTCAGCTTCTTTTTTTGATATTGGTGACTTATTAAGGTTCACTGAACATTTCTTCTCTATTTAGCCATTTCCAGTCAGCTTCTTTTTTTGATATTGGTGACTTATTAAGGTTCATTGAACATTTCTTCTCTATTTAGCCATTTTTGTATCACATATTTCTCTTTTCTGATATTTCTCTTTGGTTAAATAATTTTTTTCTTCCCTGTAACGCCTTTGTTTGATTGATCTGTGGGGGAAGTCTGTTGCATTAATGCCCTACAGAGACCTAACACGGGGATATAGAGACTCGAACCTTCCAATTCCCCATGAAAGAACAATTACTTTACTAATTGGTAACAACTTAATTCCTCAAGTAAATTGTTGCTTTATTTTCACGTGTTTGGCGAATTTTTGCCCTTGCACTTCACTGTCTAAAAATAACAAAGTTTTAAATTATGATAAATGCAGAAGCAATGTGTTTTTCCTATTGTTCTTATGGTCACAATCTTTTTCCTACTGTTCTTATGGTCACAATCGCTTCCATCTCTCTTCTTTCTGTATGGACCACTATTTATTATTATTATTACTATTATAATCTATTAGCTTAATTAATATTATTACTATTATAATCTATTCGCTTAAACATTTGTTTCTATCCTATGGAAAAACCCATGAGAGGTCAACCAGCTTGGTGAAAGCAGGGCGATTCTATAGCCCCCACTAGGGTTCGATTTCTCGAAAGTCGCCAGTACGCGAGAGACTTGAACCTTGAAATTCTCCCAGGAAAGAACAATTACTTTCCCAATTGGTAACAGCTTAATCCTCGAAGTAAATTGCTGCTTTATTTTCACCTGTTGGGAATTTTTTTGCCTTTGACACTTTACTAACTAATAACTAAATTTAGCTTCAATATTAACACTCGACAAATATTAACTTCATCAATAGGGTGAATACATTTACACAATATAGCCTCTCCGGCTCAAGTAAGTGATAGACCAGAGAAGCACCATTAATTTTGCCAAAGCAAGACATGAAGAATTATACATAATCACATGATGATGAAGAATGGGGGCTTATTACCTTTGAAAATGTGATCGTCTCTATAGAAATCGGATCTAAGGAATTTGCTTCAGCACAATAATCATTCACATAAAACCAGAAAAGCCAAACCCCAAATATAACCATCCGAGGAATTTAAGAAAGAGTTTGCGAGAATCTCGCTGATATCCAAAATTCTATACATTGAAAAGCTTGAGAATTCCACTAGTGTCCACAATTCCAGAAAGTGTTTTGTGATGTGAAACCTCGCTTAATAAATAATACAAGCCCTGATGATGAACTTCAGTAGGGGTGTCGATCCTAAAACAAGGATGTCATTTATCCAGAAAAAAATTGCTTTAATAATGAATCATAAAACTGATTTAGTCATGAATGACAAAGCCTCAATTCTGAGAGAATACGAGCTCTAGCGACGGTGCAATTTATCAAGAAAACAATTGCTTTAATCAAGAATCACAAAGCCTCCATTCTGAGAGAATACGAGCCCTATTGTTCAGGAAGAGTTTTGCACAAATCTAAGCTAGTCGGAGATGGTGATTGTAGCTGCATGGTTGAGGTGTTCAAGGGTTGTCTATGTGGAGAACTGAACATTGGTTCAGAAAATCTATAAAAGTGCCTCGGAGAGAAGAAGAAATTATCAGAATTAGGGGTGAAGAGGGGAATATCTTGGAAAATACTGGGAGACAAAAGGCGCTGGGATGGGAATAGGAAATTGGGGAAGAAAGGAGAGTAGGGTGCGATTATAATGGGGTCACTAGAATCTCCCGAGGAATTAGCTGTTACTGAAGGCCCGGGAGCCTTGTAATTCTCGATCTCCTCATTCCTATCATTTTTCAATGATGTGGTGTCGAAATCACAAGGTGTATCATCAGTACGAGGCGATCCCATATTCTGATCTGCAGATTCATCAGGTCGAGACGAGTTTGTAACGTTCGAGGCTTGGGGTATTATTGTGGAGTACTCATGATGATCGGCTGGGAGATTTTCACTTTTCACAGCACAAGCACAAGTGTCAAATGACGATGACCTCCCGGTGAGTCGTTGCACTAGAGTCATGAAATCCTGCACTTGTGCGTGAATAACCTTTGGAGAGTGCATGTAGATTATGACTGGCTGCACAAACTGCTTTCATTTGAACTCGCGGCACACATCCACCTCATGCGATGTCTCACTAGCGTGAAGGCCACGTGTTGCTGGCTGTTTGTTGTGGCAGACCTCGGCAGGGACTACCGCCACAGCAGTGGCTCCCTTGTTTAATCAATAATATTTCACCTAAACTAATTAGTTGGATTAATAGAAAAACTATTTTTGATGAAAGCTAGCCAACATATTATTATGATTTTTTATTACAACTTCTTTCCATTTATATTATAGTAATTCTTGAAAATTCCCATCTCATATAACATTGAAAAAATACACACCATTTTGTAAAAAAATAAATACATATCCTTTATCACCTACTTTAAGGTCATCTTCTCACGTTCTAAATGTTGATTTTTCACAAGGTTTCCTTAAAACTTTTATCTATTGCATGTGATGCTCATACATTAGGCCCATATAAGTATTAAATAGGTGATGAACCATTTAATTACTTAAATTTAAAATGTTTAACATTTTTTTTAAGAAAATAAATATTATATAATTGTAGTAGATAAGCTAACACCATAAATGATGCTCATACATTAGGCCCATATAAGTATTAAAAAGGTGATGAACCATTTAAGCACTCAATCTTAAAATGTTTAACAGTTTATTTTTAAAAAAATAAATATTACATATTTGTAGGAAATAAGCAACACCATAAAAGACATTAATTCTCCATCCTTGAGGACGTGATCTTCATGTATAAATGATCTCTCAGTTTTAGTTCAACGTTTTAGAAACTCTCTAAATTGTTGTTGTTTATCGTGAACTGTAGAATTTTATTTAAGATAATTGGAAAAAATAGAAAAAAACTCATAATTAAACAAAATTAATATATATAAATAATTTTGTTCATATTAAAAAATTAATAAAAACATTATTACTTTTTAATCTAAGATAACTAACTAATTTATTAGATTATTTTTATTAATGTGCAATTAAATTTATACATTAAGTGACTCCTTATTTCATTATCCAAGTGTTTATTCATCTTTGTATTTTCCTACTTCTCCTAATTATTTATAATTCTATTTACAACAACAAAAAATGATGTCTTTTCTAAAGTCTCATTTTTTCATCTCTTTTAGAAGTCTCAATTTTTCATCAACTTGCATAAACACATCATTTAAGTGTTCACCATCACCTATCAATCATGCAATGATAAACAAAGTGTTAGATTAAAAAATATAAGGTTCTTCATTCAATGCCTCAACTCCCTCATGCTTATCTAAACTAATTCCATAGTCCATCAAGTTGTTTATAAATTCCCCCTCGACATTTATGGCTTCCTTCTCATCAAGAAAATAAGTTTGTTAAAAAGTAATCATTTCATACTCAGTTTCTCTGAGTTCTTCCTTCAACCTGTCATACATTCGTTGCCTTAGCTTCCTTTGTGATGGATGCCATCTCACCCTCTTCTTTATCATCTAGCCATATATTTGCACTTCCTAGCTTTCTTGTAGCAATTATTTCAAATGTTTGAGTTATTCTCTTAAGTCAACCATCTCCTTCTCAAATTCCTCATGGTCCAACCTCTTTATGCCAACTTCCTTGTTATTCTTTCCTCTTTGGCTATGACTTTCCTATGAACCCATCACATGATCATCAATAGTCATCTTTACCTTTTCTTCTTGTGAACTCCCCTTTTCCACTCATAAGTTGGAATAGGACTTCTTCATCTTATAACAAGTCTACCACTTTCTATAGTACCAAGTTCTCATCTTATTATCCTTATCTTCTCTTTCTCTTCGAAATCCTACCCACACTCATTATGGAAATTTCTTTGACAACTTCAACCCTCAGCTTCTAGAACCTCTTCTTCTTCTAGAACACATCTACTCCTCATCTTTCAAAGTTATCATGATTCTTTAATTTCATCTGATAACCTCTCTCTACCCTTTTATTGTCCTCGTTTTAGCAATCTTAGATTTCTATTGGGGTTCTATGATAATTTCTCCTTCTAAGAGATCTTCTTTCTCCTGTTTCTTTTGTCACAATGTTACTTGTTGTATGGATGCTACCTACAAACACAATACAATTTCAACATGAAAACATCAATATTTGTCGAGATCTTATTCTTTTGATAGTCCTCTACATGTTGCCTCAATATTCTCATCATGTATTCTTATGTATATATTCTCTTAGTTTAAAATCATTTCAACCTGCTCCAATATCTACAACTTCTATCTGGAAATTCCTTCCAAAATCAACTTTACAAGAAAAAATCAAATTCCTATTCAATTTCTATCCTCCCAAAACAAATATACTTCAATCCAAAAACAAATTATAATCTTATTTTGCGCCTTGAATAACATCAATGTTATTTCTACAATCACCCATCCTTTACTTTAGTACAAAAATTAAAACAATTTCCAAACCTATTTTTCTACAAAATATATTTCTTCAAAGAGCTTTTTGTATCTTCCATACAATATTTTTAAGATAAATAGCTTTCTTGCTCTTATACCAAATGATGCCAGCCTAAAATTGGTTGTGTCAATTATGTCGTACTAAAACCCTACAGTGTCAAACTTATGGTCAAGAACACACTTCCTTAACCCCAAATTAGGGAGATAAATCCATTTTTAATCTTGGGAGGAGCCGCAAGGTAATACCAAAAAAACAAAAAACCACCGAGTTCAATCCATTTTCAAATATAACCACCACATCTAAGATCTTCATAAATATATAAATATGTGTGGCCCTAAACAAAACCACCATAGCCTCAACTTTCAATCTATAATAATAAGCATGCAAGGAGAATTATTAATACAAGCTCCTTACCTTTATTTGAGATCCTTTCCAACCCTACCTTGTGTCCACAACAAATGACCAAACCATGAATTTCCCAACCTTTGTTAATGAGCGCAACTTCCAATCACCTAGGACAACTCAGAAATTACTCGACAAACATTATACGCACATGGCCCCACTTTCTTTATTTCCTATTGGGCATTCATTCCTTGCCTTTCACATAATCAACTTTACATGTCATCCCAAATCCACATCACCCCATCTCTTCCAAACCTTTTGCAAAAGCTTCCTCTTCTGAGAGGTGGACTCTGGGAAGTGAATCTTTCCATCAACTGTTAAGCTTCAAATCTTCGTTAAATTAGACCTACTCTTTCCACATATCCACTTGTCAATCTCGCCATCTAACACACTAACTCCACTTCACCCAAGCACTTTTCAAATCATTGATCGTAACACATCATCATAGTCCTCATCATCCCAACCTTTTCTAATGGTGCACAAGAACTTAACGTCCAAGAGATGAAACTTGGGGAACGAAAAAATTACCATATTTGTCTTTAACATTCTACTAACATTATGTAAGTCATGTAACCTTGGTGCTTTCTTAAGGTTATACACATCTCCCTAGTACTTATTCAAGTCCACCAGCTATCATGTTCGCCTAGTTCCTAGTCACCCTAATGGTCCTTAGGGTTCTTTGCCTTTGTTCTTCCTGGGAAGAACCTCTAGAACACGTCACCAGCACACTGTCTCTTGACGTGAATGTTCCGATAGAAATTTGAGTTCTATTTCCCTCGTGCCTATTAATTGATGTACTCCCATTGAGCTAAAAATATAAGCCTTCTACTCCTTCCTTCCTTAAGCCATTGGTTGATGTTGCAAGCTTATGCTTGTGCTCCTCCTCTGATATTTCACAATCTCCAAATATCCATGCTTATGTTGCACCTCCAACCTCTATTCTAATTCATAGAATTTGATTCCTCCACATTTTAATGCCTCTACAATATATATAATGGATTTTATTTCCACCCAATCCTTTATTGATTCTCGATCATTGATCTTACTTTTTATCAATTATTACAGTCTTAATTTCTTCAACTATAAAGGGAAAGGTGGATCTATATTTTAAAAGGGTTCTAGCCTCCCCTACATTGGTTCTAATATGCCTTCCAAAATGTTCTCCCTCCTGAGCTTATTGTAATATCCATGCAATTTACTTGCACTTAATCACAAAAATACTATTTCGTATAATAATAGACAAAGCATTGGCATAAAAAAATTCCAAGCATTCGAACAAATTGTTTCCTTGTATTATATACAAATAATTTGCAAAGGCATTTATGCTCTCTTAGCCCTAATCTACAACAAATTAGCCCTTTTCATCCCTTTTGGCCCACTTGGACTCACTCCTCTATTAGCAACCTTCCTCTCCATGTTTCTACATACATTTCATGTTTCTTAACTACATATTTACACAAATAACATTTTCAAACACAATTAGTTCAGATCCACTAATTACTCAACAAATCCCTATTTCTATATCCTCTAGATATGTGCACCTTTCAAGAGATATAACGAACCCTCAAACCTCTCTAACTCTCTCAAATAATCTTGAGATCTCTCCTAAAGAGTAGATCTAATTACAATATTCCTCACTCTCATCACTTACGTACAATTATTCTAAAAACAAAGTAAAATACATTTAAATTAAATAATTAAATCCAATTTATGGAATAAACTCCCTTGGTAAATGAAACCCCTAGATCTAGTCAAAAGGTGTTTTGACATGGAGGTAATATGCTCCTGCATAAAATCACCACAACAATTCATTTCCATTTCGAGTTTTTTGCAAAGGAAAAATAAAGTAAAAATGACATCCTTATCAAATTTACAAAATGTAAAGCAACTAAGTGCTTATTACAAAGTTTGGTGAGGATATAATTCAAATCACACCTCCCCATTTTTAGGATTTTGGTCCCTAGAAGCTTCAACTCCCTTCAATATTTTTCTTCTCTTATCACCAAGTAGACTCTAGAAAATCTCAAAGAAAGGGTGGATCCACTATAGGATGGAAGATAAAAGATGAATAGGAGCTACCTTTGGCATGATCATGATGCCCTTGTCATGGCTAAATATTACATATATTACTACATTAGGTCACTAGAAAATTATTGCTCCTTAGACTACAAATATGCACAACTCTTCTTTACCCTTGACCTTTACTCTCCCAATTTATTCTTTTTTATTCAATTACTTGGATGGAGACCATAGTGAAATGTATAAAAAATTTCCTTCCAATATCCCTTTCATCTATAACACTAACAATGGTTCCTACATGGGTTTCTTGGCCTTCTAGAATGACAATTATCACTAACATTATGACCCTTTTTCTTACAACATGATGAAACTAAGCCACACTTTTTCTATTTCTAATGATGTTTGGAAAGTTGGTCGTTTGGTCCCCTAAGAGTTGGAGAATGTTAGATGATGGAATCATCTCTTTGCTACTACTTTCTAAAACTCTATGAGCATATTTGAGTGACTTGCTACACATTTTTTTTCTAGCTTCCTTTTCCTCCATGGGAATGGATTCTTTAATGAATCCTCTTACATTAATAAAGGTGGATTGAGCTAAGATTGTGTTGGATTCTTATCCACCAAAACTTAGGCCTCCATTCTTATGCCTCTATTCAGCTACATTGGGCATTAGAATCCCTTGGACTTCCTTTCCTATTACTTGACCATCATAGGCCATTTTCTTCATGATCTTGGAATCAGTGCCTTTAGTATGTTTTTAAAAGTCACCAAAGGTTTCTTGAGAAAGGACCTTAGAAGGTGAGTTTACCATATTTTCCTCTACCATAGTACCAACTTTGGTAGTGAAAATGGAAATGGTTTATTGATCTCTTGTATATCTATTTGTAGCTGCTTCATATCCATTTCCTTCATTTCCATGTCTTGTTATAGCTAAGTAATGACTCCAGTTAAACTTTCTTCTTGATAATTTTCTATATCAGTGGATTTCACCACCAAATGCAAGAGTTGTAATATGCTCTTGTCTACTTTTACCCCCATGGAGATGAAGAAGTCTTGGTCCTTAGAAATCTATTTTCTTAGCTCAACCATCTGCTACCTCCAATATTTGTTTACCTATTGAATTTTCTTATTAAAAACTATCAAATCTTCAAAATTCTCCCTCTTTAGGGATTTTCCCATGATATTTACTTCAAGATATCTAACAAACCTAAACTAATACCAAGGAAAATTTTAAGGATGGAAATTTATCTTAAAGTTTAGAAACCTTGGTGAATTTCACTAACCATTAATGTGCAATCTATAAAATGTTTGGCAATATTTTTGTAAAAATATTAAAATTCCTAATAATTTTATATAGTCTCTATATAAAATATTGGTGATTCTTAAGGTAAAGTAATTTTATGCCATAAAATTTTGGCAAAACATTTTTAGAAAAAAATTGAAATTGGCAAATATTGTTTTTGAAAAAGGCATAGAAAATTAGCCCACTTGCGAATATTAGCCCCTAAAATTTTCCTTGACTAATACCATATTATCTATAAATGGTAGTCATATGGCCTATCTATCTCACCAATATGTATGCTTCTTTTATTATTTATTAATGTAATTTGAATTCACTACCTTTTTAATCACTTTTTTAGTAAATAGTTTCCCTAGTTGTAGCAAACAATTTCTATAGCAACAACAAAATATTTCACTTTTCACTCCAACTCTGACTTAGAAAAAAATACTCCAGTATAGAAGCTACAATACACTTCAAAGTTCCTCACTCATTAGTTGTTAATCATACCAATGCAACCAAAAATCAATGACACACTGAAACACCATTTGCCTATGTGAAAAAATTGATTTATGGATTGCGTTTAAAACAAAATAGAGTTGTTGCAAGTGTAAAAACAAATTTATTTATCACAAGTAGTAAATATTCACCCATCACTTGAGAAAAACACCTATGGAATGAATTAAGTCAATCAAAAGTTAAGGAAATGTTTTAACGGAAAATTTGGTCTCTTAATAGTGGAGAAAATTGTGCAAGGATATGTACATTCGCCCAAAAAGAGGATAAAATTCCTAGCAAGCAATAGAATTGAGTATGGTAAATTTATAACCTATGGGAAAAGAAAAAACACCCTTGAAGCAATATATGTTTATGAGTAGGTGCTACAGGACAAGAAAACACTTCAATAAGGTATGCACAACTTGTTGTAACTAATAACCAAAACATCCAAAGAACTGTGTCATGGTTGAAGCCACTTACAAGGCACACTACTATCTCTACAAATCCAATTTCCAAAAAAAATCTTTATTTCTGGTACATATACCTCTCATACCATGAATAGACATGCCCAACAAGGCTCTAATATCAATCAAAATAAAGTGTCTACTATGTAATGTGGCATTGTCACTATACCCATCATATTTCCTACATTTATGTGCCCATGGTACCATAATTCATCTTTGTTCATGTTTCTCTAATTCATACTAGCATGATATACAACAATATCATGGTAATAACATCAGAATATTCATGCAAAAAACATATGTGAATTATAAGAATATATAGTCATAAGATAAAGATAGTAGAAGCATTAAAAAACAATAAGGCGCACTTGTCATTTAGAAATGGCACCAACTTGGTGCAAACTCCAAAATTTCAAAGGGTTAGTAAACCCTTCCCCATGTGCCCTCTTCATGAACATACTATGTTGAAGGATTGATTGATCCTTCTCTGGGCTCCCCTACACAATATCTTTATGCTTAGGGAATGGTTATCCAATCCTTCCCTGGATTCCCACTTTACATGAAAACTATACTTGAGCGAGGGTTATTTAACTATTTTTCTCAATATATGATGATGGGAATCCCATCCTCAAGGAATATACACTTTAACCTTCTTCATTCTCCCCTTTGACAAGAATATTATGTTGGAAAAAGTGTTGGTGGACACTTCCCTATGATCACTTAGATGGAAATGCTATGTTGTAAAATGGATCAACTGGTCCTTCATTATGCATCTTCTTAATGAAAATAATTTACTAGAAGAAAGGTTAATCGATGCTCCTCTAAAATCCCCTAGGAAAGATTTCTATCCTTGAGAAAGGTTTAATTAGTCCTTCTATAGGATCCCCCTTTATGCCAAAATTATTCTTAACAAAGGATTAGTTGACCCTTCCACTAGATATTCCACATTCAAAATATTATCCTTGAAGAAGGATTAGTCAAACCTTCCCCATGCCCCCCTTTATAAGATTATTAAGTTTTTTATTATTGCCTCTAAACCAAGGAACCATCCATGAATAGTAGTTAGCAAGATCATGCACATGTTTTCATATTTCAAGAATGTGTGTGCCTTATGAAAGAGTCAATTTTTCCATGTTCTTCATATAATGTGTGAATTTTTGTCCTTGAGAAATGAATGTGTGTTTTGCTGAACTACAATGTGTGTGCATTCCTTTGATATAGTTTATGTGTTAGCTAAGGTGTCAAATTTAGGCCTCCTTGAGCCAAGATCTCCCAAACATATTACATATTGTTGTAATGTAAGTGAATATTGGATTACATCTAGGAGGTGAATTGACTTCATGCACTCACCCCAATGTCAATATATAGTATTCAATCATGGTGTCACATGCCACTCTTAGCCTAATTGAATGAGCATATTAAGTTACCTATGTTGAAGATGTCCACTTGGAAACTATCTAACTTCTTTTATGAAGAGCAATAGAAAACTTTTAATCAAATATAGATAATGGAATATGTCGGTCACTTTTAAATATTTGCAATCTTTATTTTTAAAGAGAAAGTGTTCCTTTTTGAAATTGGTCGAATTAGAAATTATCTACTCTTTTCATCTCCGTTTGACATCATTCTATCTATTATTTTTACCTTTAAGTGAAATATGTTATAATTAAAATATAAATGTAAATATGAAAAAAAATATATTATAAATGTCAGTTGTCCGATGTAGTGATTTAAACTTAATTACAATACTTATTACTCGACTCCACTATTTCTCGTTGTACACAGAATTAAAATGTGACAGGATGACTTGACTATTGATGAATTATGACAACACACAAAATAAAATGCGACGGTCACGGCCTCAGAAATAGAGGATGAATTTTCCAAGTATGTTTCCTTATTTATTTTTTTCTCACGAAAAAAATCGAATTTCTAAGCATTTATTCACTCCTTGCATAAGCGTAATTATTATACAAATGAATGTCCTTAGACGAGCTACTTGCAAAAGGTTTGAATTAAAAAAGGGGGCATAACAAGTTTGAAGATATTTATTAACTTAATAGGATATGAATTTTAAATTAAATAATAATATTAATATTAAAAAATAAAAATATAAAAATAAATATTTTTAATATAATAAAAATATATTTTTAAAAATTAAATATAAAATTTGTTTTATATATATTATTTAAGTAAAATTTGAATATAATATATTTATTTAATTTTTACTATTATTGTAGAGAAAAAATATTAAGTAAATTTTTTGTACTATCTTTGTTCTTATTAAGATTTAATTAAAAAAAATAAAAAAAAAAATAAATACTATACTTTAACCTTGGTTTATTTTTTTTGTTTATGTGACTACAAAATTTCAACTTAGGGTTTAACTTTCTCTACCACTTCACAACTATGGTTTTTCATTCTAGGAATTTTAGATTTAATGGGTATGTGTACTTACTATATATAAAGCATTTGACATGTAAAGTAGGGGGATCACTTATTGAATTAAATCCAAACTCTCTTGTCCCTATCCTTTAAAAAAAACAACACATGTTTCACGGTGTGCGCTGTGTAATATAACACAACCAATGATAGTGGTGCTTCTATCATTATATATTGCACCGAATCGTATTGGCCTTGTCCAGTATGCTTGTTGGTGCTCCCAGTGTAATATAATGCATTGGTGTACCTCTAGAAAAATCGCAGTGTTAAGTGCTGGTGGTGATTTTATCTTTACAAATCACACTTTAATAATTTAAAATTGTTTAAAAATAATAATTATCATTGTCGGTGTTGAACAATCAAACACCTGGAGTTTTACTATATTAAACGCAGTAAGGTGTTTATCCAAATAACTGCACCAGTTACTAGAGCTCTTTTTCGCTGAAAATTATTTGGTTTATGTATAAACTATATTTAATGGCTTATGTATTAAATGTTACAGGTCATGTATTCAAAAAAAATGTCTGAGAAGTTATCAAGTAACAAAAATGTTGATCGACATAGTGTTAGGACATCCAAAAAAGTAGAGAAGGCAAGTTCTTTGTAATTTTTTTTCAAAATTAATATGTCTAAACTATATGTAAGTTTAACTACTATTTATTAGTTAGTGTGTGTTATGTAGAGCCACAAAATAAAAAAGGTTAAGAAGATTATTTCTAATCTAAGTGCAGGTGGGCATAAACGTCTAATAGAAAAATTGTAGAAGGATGAATCAGGAGAATAAAAAATACTATTCAATATGTGTTTTTTTTTTTAATATTCATTAATAATATACTTAAGAATATTAGATAATGCGTTTCAAACAATCTATTAATTCATATATGTTTAATGTTTTACAGAGATAAACAATGAAGGAAACGATTGATGTCATTCTGAGAAAAGAAAAATTATAGAACATGTAAATGATGATGAATTGGTCCTTAGCTCATCTAGAGTGGTGTTAGAGGTTAATGAAAAGGGGAATTTTTTTAGAAAACTATGAGGGATATAGTAGATCTAGTGTTTAGACGTACTTTTCACTTACAATACAAAAATCAATCTAATGATTCCAAGAACCAAATTATATCTAAACTACAAGAAGTGTTTCCAGAGAAATGGTCAATGAGACCTATCATACTTGAAATAGAAAAAACATACAAAAAAAAGGCAATATTCCTAATTAAAATGATTTTCTAGAATTATATGTATATATTACTACAAACCAATTTTGTTATATTTAGTTTTCATATATCCATATAAAAATAGTTTATCGCTCTTTTTCAGGAAAATTATGAAAATCCCAAACGATCAATGAGCTGATATGGAAAAATGTTAGTAGGAATGTCCAAAAAATTGTATAAGGAAATGGTCAAAGAAATGGACATAATTGCATTACAATACGAGTCATCTCAACAACAACATGCTTCAAATGTATGTAATCATGATTGATTGTATACATATAAATGAATAATTTAGCATTAAATATTAATTTTCAAGCATTTTCTTACATAAAATAAAACAAGATGGAATTCATTTAGCATATAAAACGGGATGACAAGGAAGAAAATGGTCGATATCAAAGTTTGTGAGTAATTATTAATATTTCCTTATAACAGCCCCAGGTTTCATTTTGTTTATATTTTAAGTTGTTTTATAGCAAAAATCCTTGAGTGTCATGAAATAGGTGCTAACATACAAATAAGAATGATCAGAAGAATTAATTGACATTGGGTTAAATATGGGTTGTGAGTATATGTTCCCACATCAAAAATTAATTGTGGAATTTGTAAGTATATATGTTGTTTTATTTCTATGATTTTATAATTAATGGAACAAAAAAATCCTTTATATTAAATCTATGATTTATAATGGGGTATGAAAGTTGGAGGAAACAAATTATTGAACTACACCAATACAAGAGTTGTTGCAATAAGGCTTGAGGATTGGCTATGAAACCATGTCTACAGTTCATGAGTCACTTCTTGTTATGGTGCATTTCTATTCAATTTACATTGATGTAAATTATTTATTTCAATTTTCATTACTGTCACCAATGTATATGCACTTGTACACTTTATTTATATGTTTGCAGATGGAACAAGATCAAGAGGACGAAAACAATTGATGCAGTCAAAAAAACATTTTTCCAAATAAACCAATTCATGAAAGTAGCTCGAGTACTAACAACAATTCTAGCGAAGAATGATGATCTATTTGGATAGTAATGCAAGTTGTCGTATTTTTTGAAATAATTGTCTGTGAAAATCATACATTTTGTTTAATGTAATGGACATAGTGTATCAATTTAAATACAAGGGGTTACCAATAAAAATCCCATTTTGTATAACAAAGAGCCTTTTATTGATACATAATAAAATACATTTTAATTTATTCTATTGCGTTATTCAAATTCATTGTGAAATGTTACACCACTGATTAAATATATGGATGATTAAATACTATAATGAACATATGGGAACATTTCTACAAATGCACTCATCAAATTTTAATTTATATGAATATTCTTATAAGATATATGTTGGATTTTCAATGAATAACAGATTTAAAAAATCACAATAACTACACTGTCACAAGTTGATGTTTCCAAAAAAGAGAAAATCTCATACAAAAAACCAGTGTGTTCTTAACATAAACATGTACTAGTGCATTATGTTATATAAAATCACCATTACAACATTTTTTTAACATGGTCAATGCCTTTTCATGAAAATGACAACATCTGGACACTAAATTCTTTAAGAACCATTATTGTTTGCAATTAACGCCCTGATGCATTATAACTCTTAAAGTACTAGGGCTTTCATAGAAATAATGCCTCGGTGACACAAAATATTATTTCCACATTATATTAGTAGTGTACTGGTGGTTTTATACAAATTATACGCATCGACGCTGCAAATTTAAGTAAAAGCATCGCATCTGCAATATCATTTTTCTTGCACTGGTGTCATTCCTAAAAAGAATGCTCTGGGGTATTTTCTATAATATATATGCACCAAGGTAGTATAACTTTTAGGTAACAGTGTTCTTTGTAATCAACACCTCGATGTTATTAGTTATATATGCATCCCTAGTTCTTTTATGTAGAAATTTTGAAGGAAATTGCAATTGTTCAAGGTATGAAACTGAAAAGAAGAGACACAATTCTACTATATCTATCTGCAGAATGGAAACCACAATTTAGAAAGACATGCATAGACATGCAATAATAAAAACCACAAATACATAGTGATTTCTAGGGGAACCCAACTGGGAAAAAATCCCTTAATCTTCTTTGCATTAATCAATTGAATGGAGAAACTATTTCAATTGCTAGATCCAACTCTTAGTTCAACCTGCAAAAGAATAATTGTTATCCCTAATCAATGAGAAACTCTGGCCAACACTTAGCTAATTATTTTCTCACCAAGGCTCCAACTTCTTTGTGCAAATCCTTAGGAAATTAGCCCCTAAAAGGTAGGAATTTCCTCCAAATCAATTATGCAATTCCCAAGGATTGATCTTCTTACTCATGCAACACCTATACACTCAAAACTATTCTACATCTAATGTTACATTGCCTTTTCATCTCCACTTTAGTTGGGAAACTCGAATTCCTTGCATGCACTAGCAATTTTGGGTTTATTTATCAGTTACCTCACAAATATTTGAGTTATATTGTTGTCCCGCTACACAAATCAACTTCAAATGACTCTATCAATACTTAGACTGAACAAAACTGAAAATAACTGATCTAGATTACTAAAATTTAGCAACCACACATGCAAAACTAAACTCCAAGCCCTCTAACTCAAATTTACTGAGCTAAAGGAGTGACAAGATCCATGTCACACTACCTAAATACCTGCAAGTTGTCCCACTAATGTGGACATTCAATTTACTTAATTTGACTAAGGTTAAAGTCAAATTGAGTCTTTCTTGATACATTTTTTCAACACTCCTTGTTAGAAAGTAAGGGATTTTTCACCACCGCTATCCTACACCTGTGGAATTTGAATTGACCTCTTAACAATGCCTTTATGAAGATGTCAACATGTTTCTCCTTAGTTGGAATGTACTGTAGCAACATAATTCTCCTCTGCATAAAGTCTCGCAAATGATGATATTGGATATCAATGTGTTTGAACCTATCATGAAATACCAAATTCTCAAAGAGATTAACACAACTCTATTGATCACAATATATCACCATTGGATCCATCTCCTTATTGAAAAGTCTCACAAGTATTTTTCTCATCCATATGTCCTAACATGCTACTTGACTTGTAGTCATGTATTCAAACTCTACTGACCTAAGCACCACAAACCTCTACTTCCTATTATATGAGGGAATAGTTGTCAACCAAACACTAACAATAGCACCTAAAGTACTTTTCCTATCTAATGAAATTATTACCGAATCTACATAAGTGAAGCCTTGAAGCTTCACTCCCTTTTTCATCTTGTACCATAGTCTATACTTGGTAGTGCCTCTGAGTTACCATAACAAATGCTTTAATGCCTTCAAATACAACTTGGTAGGCCTCACCATAGCTTGACTCAGTTTGTTTACTTCATAGAACATGTTGGGTCTTGAGTTCACAAGATACATCAAAGACCCCACAAGCTACTTGTAAATGGTAGCATCAACCTCTTCACCTGAAGTGGCATTATCCTTCCTCTGGTTGGAAGCTAGAGGTGTGTACATGGGCTTACAACTCTCCATGTGAAATATCTAAAGTATTTCAGAAGGAAACTTCCCCTAAGACACGAAAAAATTAACATCGCCTTTCCATACTTACAACCCGTGGAAGTAATGCATGAGGCCTATGTCTTTCATCTCAAATTCCCTTACAAGATCCTATTTGCAAGAGTGCATTAGTTTCTCATCACCTGTCAATATTAAATCATGAACATAAAAAACAAGAATAAGCAACTTAGCATCTACCATAATGTGATAGAGGTTTGCATCTACTTCACTTTTGGTGAAGCCAAATCCACTATGATAACTGTCAAGCTGAGTGTACCATGCTCGGGGTGCCTGTTTGAGATCATAAAAAAATATCTTGAGTCTTCACACATGTGATTCTTGATCATATGTCTCAAATCCTTATGGATTCTCTATGTAAATTTCCTCCTCAACAACACCATTGAGAAAGGCATTCTTCACATCCATCTGATGGAGTGTCTTCGCAACGAATGATAGAATGGATATACTTGAGAAATATCTTGCAACTAGTGAAAAAATTTCGTCATGTTCCACTCCATTATCTGAGAGAATCCTTTGGCAAAAAATCTTACCTTATACTTCTCGACGCTCCTGTAAACTGCATGCTTCAATTTGTAGATCCATCTCGAACCAACCATAGATTTCCCTTCTAGTCTCAGAACAACCCCTCATACATTTTTCTTCATGATGGGTTCATATTCTTCCAACAAGGAATCAACCCAAATGGGTTGATATATTGCTTCCTCAAATGAAGAAGGCTATGTCTCAATAAGATCTATCATGAGAGACATGTAATTGGTATAGATATTAGGTGACCTCCTTTGTCTCTGCTATGATGTGGGGGCTCCCACATTCTCCCTTGCATCCTACAAAAATCGATCAGCTTCTATGGTTCTCATTCTCCCCTCCTGGGAAGATTCTAGTTCAGTGCATGCCTCAACTCTGCCTCATGTCTACTCCCGTGCATGTGGCTTCTCCACAAACTCCTGAAACTCATATTGATGCTCCTCCTATGGTGCTAACATATCCTACTCCTGAGGAATACTCAGCTCTCGTTCTATAGAGCATCGCATAACCTTCTCCTCATTGAACTTGAAATTTCTCATCCTCATCGAAGGAAAATACACTTGGTAATTGTATGGTTTTTTAGTGTATTTTACAAAAAATCTCAAATTTATTGTACGCTCAAGTTTCTTCCTCTAATCCTTGGAGACGTTACAATAAACCAAAGCTCAAAAATTCTAAAATGAGACACATCATGCTTTCTCCCAGAGAAATCTTCCTCTGATGTGACCATGCTAAGTATTCTATGAGGACTCTCATTCTACAAGTATGTTGTTGTGTTTCATTCTTCTACCTAGAGACAAAATGGAAGCCCTTGATAATGCAACATAGCCCTTGTTACTTCTATTATTCTCTGGTTCTTCCTCTCAGCTGTCCCATTCTGTTGTGGGTTATGGGGTGATATTAGTTCCCTTCGAATACCTTCTTTTGCACAAAATATTTGAAGGCATGAAAAAACACATTCACCTGCATTTTCACTCTTGAGAGCCTTCACCTTCTTCCTAATATCCTTCTCAACCAATTCATTGAATTCAACAGATTTTGAGAAAACATCATCCTTTTTTTCATGAACAAGATCTATAACTTTCTAGAGAAATCATCAATAAAAATAAAATAGTACTTATGTTTTACAGTGGAGTTGGAAAAGGATCCACAAATATTGGAGTGGACTCACTCCAATATTTCATTTTCTCTGCTCTCTCGGTCATGGAAAGTGGATTTAACATATTTCTCCAATGTACAACCCTTGCATACATCTTGCTAGTTAAGGGAGCTTTTAGGGTGACCAATGGTAATTTTTTGCATGATTTTTAAGGCACCATGGTGTAGATGACCCCATCTCTTATGCCAAAGTTCTCCAACATATCGACTTTTCACTTTTCTAATATTATTGCTCAATGCAGTGGAATCTCCCACCTCAATTTTGTTTGTATAGGTTCTTCACATGAAAACCCCGATCTACTTCACTTCCCTGACTACTATGTGTCTCAGAAATTCTTTTCCTTTACTGAAAATAACATCATAGCCATGATCCTCCAAAAATTCTATAGAGATCGGGTTCTTCTTCAACCCAGGTAAAAGTATAACATATTTAAAGTGACGAGGAGAGGTTTTCACCCTCTCAAAGGTGACAATAATAGTTCCAATGGCATTGTACCTCCTGTTAGCACTCGAGGAAACTCTCCTAGGTTGCAGCTCGGAGATGTCTGGTAACATATAATCTTCAATATTTTTCTCATAACTATTGGAATGGATGATGGTTTGGCTCAAGTTAGATGACCATTTCAACTCGATTCCCACTCAAGGCATGCATGAACACCCTCAACAACATCAGGCTTTAAACCACTAATGCTCAATAATCTATAGATTTAATGGATAGATGGAGAATATTGATATATCAACAGATTACATACATAAACATAAATGAATGACTAGCTACAGGTGGTAAAAGAGAATATTGACTGTACTAGCAGATGCATATATGACCATATATGAATGGTTAGCTACAGGTAGCAACAAAAAGCTTTGCAAATCTAATTTATCAATGCATAGATAAGATAACAGTTATCTGGCCTTAGACACAAAGGAAACATCAACAAACTATTCAAGTGCAAGCATAAAACTATAAAGAGAATGGATGTTGAACATATGATGGCAAAAGAAGCTTGTATTGCTAGAATAAAGATGAAGAGTTTGAAGGAACAAAGTAGCAACAGTCTCCAGAAGTTGAACCCCTATTACATCTTGTTTTCAGCTATTTATAGCTGGTTTACAATGATCCTGAGCCTTTTGAGGCTTCAGGGGTCTTAATCTATCCCTCTATCTCTTCAACTGATCTATTCCCTCAATAGGTAGCATGGTCCGGAGGTTTCTTCTTCTGACAGAAGGCTGACCATATTCAGATATTTTAGGCTACTTGTTGCACTTTCTGGGAGTTCTCCTATGCCAAGGAGGCTCCACGATGTTTGTTAGTGTGGCTATTGCACTGTTGGAGCTCTCTAAACTTTCTATTTCGGGCTACAGCATGTTGTGTCCCTTCCAATGTTTTAATGATGCATGCTTCTATTGTAGCAGAACAGCATTTCCTTATGGTGGACCTCTATTGAAAACAAATGTATATTTCAGTTATAAACAGAAAACACAGTGATCACTGATAAATCCTACCTTCCCTATCATTTTCGAACTTCAAAATTCCTCCAAAATGGGATATATATCCATCAGGTATGCGTTGGGATAGTTATCGCAAGTCACATTCGGCCTATCCCCATGTTTCCTTTTTAACCGCAAATAGTGACTGTTTTGGTCACAAATAGCGAAAACGTTGTAACATTGATAGATCTTGCTCGTTTACTATTCATTATGGACTTCAAAAGTCCATAAAATGATTTAATTATCCATTGGGTCCGGCCTTGTTGCCATCGCAAGTCACATTCAACCTGGCCTGTGTATTTCACTTATATAATGGAATATGCGAAACCACTCCAAAATGCATAAAAAAGGCTTTGGGAAGATTTCAAATTTCATATATTCCAGTTCTCGAACCCATTCGAGTCAAAGATTTATCGCTATCGGTGTTGCTAGGTTTCCTTTGTATTTTGTTGGAACAACGAAAATACACAAAAATCATTGAAAATTGGCTTTTCTTGGACCTGAAATTTTACATAATATCATTCCCAAACCCTTTCAAGTCTGGGTGTTATCACTATCACAAGGCCCCTATTCCCCTTTGTATTTCATTTATACAACGAAAATACATGAAAAATGCATGAAAAATGCCTTGGAGCAGACCTCAAGATTTATCAAATATTGCATATACTTGTGTCGATTCTGACCCAACAGATTGCAAACATGCTTGTGTCTAGGCCCCACCCATGGTATGTTTACAATGCGATGCAAGCAATGCGATAAATCGTAATTGCGAATTGTTCATTCCCTGGGCCTTTATACATATAACATATGCCTCCCACTAATGTGACCCGTTGACCCGATCATCAACAATCGTTGATTGGTGGTGTCTTGTGCCCGCTTTAAGCCTATCACCTCTGCCCAACCGCTATGCGATTTTCCATCTAGATCTGGGTCATTGATCGACCAGATTTAACAGTGGTTGTACAATGCTCAATTTAAGCCAATGGTAATTCTTCTTTCATGTATTTAGAGTGTTTTGAGCCTCCAGATAGTGCATTTCTTCCCTTCCAATGGCTTTCCTCTTGCACTAATTTTGATCATTAGATGATCTTTGAGCCAAAATTGAGAGTGTCAAGTGCATTAATGGGTCTATTTATGGGCCTTTTGCCAGTGAGGCTAACATTGGCTCCTTCTGGGGATGAAATCCTCCCTGTGAGGTTTCAAGGATCTCAGATCAATTGTAGAATTTTCTCTATAAATCAGCTAGCTCACTAATATCATGTAGAAATTTCACCTGCAGATCAAACTAATATATGCAATGTACTAAAGCATAATACTAAATCTACATCGACCATAAACTATGTGGAAGCTATTCAACCATCAGAAACATCAAACATGAACACATATAACTGATAAGAAGGAATCAATCACACATAACACAGAATATATCACTAGGGAAAGCACCAGCATAAAACCCCAAGATTGTACTATCAATCAAGTGCAAATCCTCAACAGCATACAAAAAGAATTAGCTCAAAGGCTATCATGCTTTCTCTATACTCTGAAGATCTTCAATTAGAAAATGAAAATCATGGACTTAGGCCTCATTATATATGTTGTAAGTTGGCCTAATCATACCTGTTGTCACCTCAAGTCCAACCACATAGTCATAGAAGAAAATAGATTCCTTCCTCATGCAAGGAATACTTACTAGAAATATCCTAGCATCTGATAGTACATTGTCCCTCATCTAATTTCAACTGGGTCTCTGTCTGAACTGACATGCATCAGTTATCCATGAGAAAATACTCAGTTATCAGTTGTCACATGCATGCAAGCATTAACAAACTGAATATAGAAAATTTAACAACTTGTTAAATAATCTAACTGGACTTGACTAAGTTAAACTAAGTCAACCATTCCTCTCAATATAGAATTGAACCTTATCTCCTTCAATCAAGGAATAGATTCCTAAATCAAAGGAGAAAATAATTGCATGACCTCACAAAGACCTCTGGTCTAATTCTCCTCAACTAATTAACTCATAGAGAATTAATTAATTAATTTTCAAACCACTGGTAAGACCAAATTCGAATTTTACTTCATATAGTTAGACTAGGGACTGCTAACAATAGGAAGGGACCCAAAAATGCCATTTTAGAAAGTGCTATTTTTAGCAGTTTCACCTCTCACCCAATGTAGCCAATGACCTCACTGGCCAAACTTCTATTTTTAGCAAGTTCTATTTTTACATTTCTTGTTACACATTTTTCAACACTCCCTCTCAACAAGAAAGGCTTCCTCTCAAAGCCGATCCTGTACATCTGGAATGTTTTGCATGCAACACATCTGCCCAGTCCGATTGCTCCTGAAACTCTTGGAACAAAAGCTCTCCCAACTGACCTCTCTATTGGGCTAGAAACATACTCTGATGCTAAAGCTCTACCTGCTACTGAAAAATGCTCCCTCTCTAACCTCTACGCTACTACAACATCTCCATGCATCTTGCACCATTACACACCTCTCTGTGCCACCTAGCACTGTGCAACACACTTGTGCCTCTTGCATTGTGGCAGCCTCCATGCTATGTGATGTCTTGGGATTCCTTGCACTGTACCTCTCTCTACCGATCCATCCACATCTGTCTCTACCCAATCAGTTAGTTCCTGCTACTCCACGTCGAGGCTTCCATAGCAAGGTCTCATCCAAGAGGTTGGGTACCTCAAGGATCATGCCCCTCCTCCTTGGGACGATCACTCTATATCACCCCACCTCCTACCTGGAGTTATGGCTGCATGTGATCCCTCTACCCACCTGGCTCGATGTTTCCCCCTGTTGGAGGTCTCCGCATGAGTAGATTTCTCTACTCGATCTCCTCTCAGCTTCTCTAGTTGTGGCTACTCCACAACCTCCTGAAGTTGCTGCACCAATCGTGGCTCCTCCACAATCATCTGAGACTTCTTCTAGCGCTACATGTTGAGAGGTAACATACCCTCCCTCTCAACCACCAAGTCTCCATCATTTGCCTTGCTATTCAAGGCTTTACATGCATATTGAACCTTAAGAGCATACAGGTTCTTGGCCCGTGAACCAATCTACTTCACCTTTCTAGTGATGATGTGTCTAAGGAAAACCTTTCCCTTACTGAAGACTACATCATAGCCTCTGTCTTCCAACAACACAATAACACCATGTTTCTCTTCAATCCTGGTACATACTTGACATCAGTCAAGGGAAGGTGAGCTCTATGCTCCCTCTAAAAAATAATCATGCCTACACCTGAGATAATATACTTCTCATCATTACCCATCGCTATGTGTATCTGGAGATATTTCTCCTCCAAAGTACTGAACAAACTCTTGTCACCAGTCATGTATAAAGAAGCTCCATTATCAAGAAACCAACCACTTCCCACCATGGATGAAACAATGGATGTGAAGAGTGTGAAATCCAACTTGAACTGTGAAGCAAGTGCCTCACCTTGAGATCCTTCCCCAGATCCCTTGTTGGATTTCCTCTATGGACAATTTTGTAGCAAAATGGCCCAACTCATGACAATGAAAGCATCTCATGTTTGACTTGTCAAACTTCTTCCCACCATGGGAAGAACTGGATTCAGAAAGAGAAACCTCCTCCTTCCCCTTCTTTTCCTTACTAGCTAAGGCAAAGTTCTCCTCATCCTTGATGGATGAAGAACCATCTCTGGTGCTCCATCTGATCTCCTCCTGCATCAAATCAGACCATAGTCATTCCCAATCTAGTAGTTTCTCCCTTCCATTAACCAAGTCCTAGTAGCTATGCCAGCTCTTAGGAAGGCCTATGAGTGCTACACTCACCATATCATCATCAGCTATCACAACCCCTACACTTGCAAGCTGATCCTTGCATGCGATGAGCTTGGTCAGATACCTAGAGATCATCTCATCCTTTTCACACTTGATCTTTTGAAGTTTGTCCTTCAATTCGAACTTCCTCTTATCATTGTTATTCTAATAAATATCTTTCAATTTTTTCCACATCGAAAACAGAGTCTCCTTCCCATGGAGGCTTGAGACAATGTAATCTCGAACTCCCTCCAATAGGATTCTCCTAACTCTAGCCACACACTTCTTCCATTCTGCCAATTGAGTAGCATCAGTCGGCTTAGAGACATCTTGATCAATGAAGTCCTTGAGGCCATTATCTTCCAATATTGCCTCCATGTGATCCTTCCAAGCTATATAGTTTGAGCTGCCATCAAGGGCATACACAAGCCTCAAACCATAGAATACCATCAGTGACATATATGTGATAAGAACTTGATATCTATATCCCAAATAATAAACTTTGAATTCCTTCTTGTATATTTGATCACCTATGATCTGATACCATGTAGAATTTTCTCTACAAATCAGTTAGCTCACTGATATCATGTAGAAATTTCGCCTACAGATCAAACTGATATATGCAATGTACTAAAGCATAATACTAGATATACATCTACCATAAAATTTATGGAAGTTATTCAACCATGAGCAACATCAAGCATGAACACATATAACTGATAATAAGGAATCAATCACACATAACACAGAATATATCACTGGCAAAGCAACAACATAAAACCCCAACACTGTATTATCAATTAAGTGGAAATCTCCAAAAACATACAAAAAGAATCAGCTCAAAAGCTAACCTGCTCGCTCTGTTCTCTGATGATCTTCAATCAAAAGATGAAAATCATGGACTACCTAGGCCTCATTATGTAGGGTGTAAGTTTTCCTAATCATACCTATTGTCACCTTAGGTCCAACTGCGTACTCATAGAAGAAAATAGATTCCTTCCTCATGTAAGGAATACTTACTAGAAATATCCTAACATCTGATAGCACATTTTCCCTCATCTAATCTTAACTAGGTCTCTGTCTAAACTGACATGCATTAGTTATCCATGAGAAAACACTCAATTATCAGTTGTCACATGCATGCAAGCATTAACAAACTAAATATAGAAAATTTAACAATTTTTTAAATAATCTAACTAGACTTGACTAAGTTAAACGAAGTCAACTGATCCTCTCAATATAGAACTGAACCTTATTTCCTTTAATCAAGGGATAAATTCCTAAATCAAAGGAGAAAATAATTGCATGATCTCACAAAGGCCTCTGGTCTGATTCTCCTCAACTAATTAACTCATAGAGAATTAATTAATTAATTTTCAAACCACTGGTAAGACCAAATTTGAATTTTACTTGATATCGTTAGACCAGGGACTACTAACAATAGGAAGGGACCCAGAAATGCTATTTTATAAAGTGCTATTTTTTGCAGTTTCACCTCTCACCCAATGTGGCCAATGACCTCACTAGCCAAACTGCTATTTTTAGCAAGTCCTATTTTTACATTTCTTGTTGCACATTTTTCAACATCAATGACTTTCCTGTAAAACAAAAATTAAATATTCCTTCTAGTGTTCCATTGGGCATGGAGTCTTTTTAGCATAAACATAAAACCTGAAAGAAAAACATATTTACAATACCAAGGCTTTAAGGCCTTAAATGATATAGATTTTTAAGAACTACCCATTTACTGGACTACCAAAAGTATCTCCTCCTTCTAGATTGTGTAGGATGAATGTATTGTTGCATTGAACTTGAGCGATGACAAAAGGACCTATAAACAAGGAATGAAACTTGCCATGATTACCTCTCTTTTCCTTAAATGCATCCCATTTAAGCACCCAATCACCAACTTGGAAATTGTCCACTTTTGCCTTCCTATCAAAGGTTTATTTGATTGCATTCTAATGAGCCTTTGATTTCTCAACCAACTGCTCTCTTATCAAATGTAGTTCAACTAGGTTATTCATTCTCCTTACCATATCATTCTCTTCATCTTGTTCTTCTTGCAAGAACTTAGCCACCGGGAGAATGAGCTGGATGGGGAAAAAAACATCAGCACAATAAACCAGTTTGAATGGAGAATTCCCTGTGGAATTTTTTTATGGTAACTCTGTCAGCCCATAGTGCAAACTTCAACTTGGAATTCCAACTCTTTTTGTTGTCCTCTAATATCATTTTTATTACCCTTACTAGACTTTTGTTAGATGATTCTACTAGGCCATTGCCTTGAGGATAATAAGAGGTAGAATGCACCACCTGAATTCCCATGGATTCAGTCACATCCATCAATTCTTTTGCCTCGAAAGTTGCTACATTATCAGTGACTAGTATGGTTGGGCAACCAAATCTAGTGAAAATATTCTCATTCAAGCATTTTATGACAACTTGATGATTGGCATTCTTAGTGGGTATAGCCTCAATCCACTTGGTGAAATAAATGGTGGCTACTAAATTCCATTTTTCTTGGCCACTGGAATGTGGGTTGATCTCACCTATGAAGTCTAAGCCCCACTAATTGAACGAACCATTGACATGTACTGGCTTCAAGGGTAGAGATTTTAGTTGTTGTCTTCCTGTAAACCTCTGACACTTGTCACAAGCTTTTACAAAAGAAAGCACCTCAGAGAACAGAGTAGGCCAATGATATCCAGCCCTCAAGATTTTGTGAGCTATAGTTTTCCAATAATGATGTCCTCCACAGATGCTAGAATGGAACTGGTGTATGACCTCTATAGACTGTTCTTTATCTAGAGACCTCAATAGGATTCTTGATGGGTCTTTCCAATAAAGAAGATTTTTATTAATGCATAATTTTTCTGATCTGATTTTAATGGCATGAGCTTGACTTGAGCTAAGACCTGGAGGAACTTTTAGCTTTTGCAAAAATTGAACTATGTTGTAATACCATTCACATGTGGCTATATTTTCAACCAAAGACTAATTCTGCTTTTTCTCTTCTGTTGTTCCCTTTGTTTGTTCATTATCTAAATTTTGACCTATGCAGTTTATATCTAACAAGTTGCAATTTTCTTCAACCATAAGCCTAGCCAAGCCCTAGCCTTTGACAAGCTTAGTGGGCTTCACCTCTATTTGAAATTCTATGTATTTTGCAATCCATTTTTCCCTCTTTCCATCAATATCTAGCTGAGTTAAGATATCTTTTACTGAGGTTGAAGGTACATATGCAATTACTTTGGAATGTAGAATATAAATTATGAATTCTTTCAAAGATTTAATGAGAGCATAAGCTTGTTTTTCAATACGTTCATACCTTAATTCAACATCCCTTAGAGTTTTACTGAAAAAGGCCATGGGGTGCTCTATGCCTTCATCATTTTTCTGCAACAAAACTGTTGCAATTGTATCATAAGAGGAAAAAAAGAAGATGAAAAACCCCTTAGTGTAATCTGGGCTGATTAGAGTGGGAGCTTCCATGATAGCTTGCTTGATGGCTTCAAAAGAGCTTCTTGAAGTAGATGTCCATTTTATTTATGATCCTTTCTTCAGTATGGAAGTGATATTCTTTACTAGCTCTGCAAAGTTTGGAATGAACCTACTTATGAAGTTAATCATACCCAGGAAGTATTGGATGTCCTTTTTTGACCTTGGGATGGACAATGTCTGAATGGCTTGAACCCTTGCTAGATCAATATTTACACCTTCAATAGAGATAATATGTCTCAGAAGTTTGCCTTCTTCTAGAGAAAACTGTGACTTCTTTGGGTTCACTGAGATTCCAAATTGTCTGCACTTTAGGAAGACCTTCTTTAAATGTTTTAAATGGTCTTTATGGCTGCTGGAGAAGACTGTTATGTCATCAAGATAAATAAGGACAAACATGTCCATCTCTCCCACAAAGGCTATGCCCATGGCCCTCTCAAAATTAGCCCCGGCATTCATCAGTCTGAAAGGCGTCTTTCAGTACATGAAAGTGCCCCAAGGAGTAGCGAAGGCGGTCTTTTCCTAATATTAAGGTTTTACAGGTATCTAATTGTAACTTGAAAACCCATCTAAGAAAGACATGACTCTAGCCCCTGAAACTCTTTGCAACAAGTGTTCCATCTTGGGCAGGGGATAGTTATCTTTTTTAGAGCACTTGTTCAAAATTATGAAGTCGACTCAAAGCCTGATTTGTCCATTTTTCTTTCTTACCACCACAAGGTTGGCTATCCACTTTGAATACCTTAGGGGGACTATGATTTTGGCATCCAACAGTTTCTTGATTTCTTTCTCAATCAAAGGCAATAAGGGAGGGCTGATAGGTCTTAATTTTTGCCTAGAAGGTATGGTGTTCTTTTCCAGTGGGATCTTATGCTGAATGTTGTCTGCATCATAGGTTTTAAGATCATTGTATTCCTAGGAAAAAATGTCATTGAATTGCTTCATGAGGGTGCAATACTCAGAATTCTGGGCAGAGGACAAAAGCGTGGACATATTTATGTTTTTTGGACAGGCTGGGATGCCTATATTATGTTTACGAGCAATAGACTCATTCTTTGTTTTGGACCCATTATAGGGCACGTCATTATGATCGAAAAGCCTCTCTAGAGGAACCAATCCTTTTGGTATGTGATTGTTGGGCAGTTGGACAATGCTTCTTTGGCCGATTTTCTTTCCAGCCTAGACTAGCCGCATTCCTCCATGGTTTCATTTTCCTAATCGATGCATGTTTCAGAAAATTCCCCAATGACTTGAAAAAACCTGTTAATTTCCTCATCATCTTCGAAAACCCTCCAATATTTGACATTTTCAAGCAAAGACGGTCTATATTTTACCTGAACTTCATATGTCAATTTAGAGGCAAAGGAGGAATAAACATGCTAGCAGAGACAACAAGGGAGTCGACAAGATGGCTTTTCATTCTTGGAATATAAGAAATGTTGAAATTATTGAAAGAGTCCTTGAGCCTCCATACCTCATCTCTGTATGCATTCAACCTTGGATGCCTAGCTTGGAAAGTTTTATTTAGTTGCTGAATAATGAGGTTTGCATCCTTATACACTTTCAGGCCTTTGATACCCATTTCTTTAGCAACGCTCAAGCCTAGAATCAAAGCTTCATACTCTGTGATGTTGTTTGTAACTCGAAAGGTCAATTTGAAAGATAAATGAATATATTCATGTGTTGGGGACGCAAGGACTATGCCTACCCCTACAACTTCTTTAGAGCAAGCCAGATCAGAAAACATATCCCAAATCTGTGGGTTTTCTTCCTCTGTGATCTGGAAAACTGGTTTCTAGAGCTGCATGGAGGCCAACCGAGATTCTTCAATATGAAGAATGCATGCTCCAAAATCAGTGTCAACAACATAAATGGGATGATTAGTGGGATTCTTCTCATTGCTAATTATATAAGCCAATTGCACCTCTTTATATAATCTCTTGCTCTCACCTCCAAAAACTGGGATAGTAGCATAAGACAGATCATTTTGTAATGATCCACCTAGTCTCTTGATCCAACCTTTGGAAAGTAACATGCTAAACTTGGGGGATACATCTACTACCACAATGCCCATCATCATGCTTTTCATGGGTAGCTGAGACAAAGTGATGGCTAGGTCTTTGATTAATCCCAGACATTTCACTTTTCTAGAGTCAAAAGAGAATAGGTCATGATAAGGCTTGGCAATTTCCAGACCCAGCTCATCCATGATAGCCTTGGGCATTAGATTTTGGCTAGCTCCAGTTTCCAGAAGGCAGTTGTGAAGGATTTTATCATGAATAGTCAGAGAGACATAGAATGATGGGGAGTTATCTTCACAATTTTCAATCATTAGGTTGAGAATAATAGTTGGCTTCTCATCTTGGAGCTTCAAACAGTCAGTGGAGGCTTGGATGGCTTTAGGCTCAAGGGCCTTGATCATGGATCTTTTGAAGGACTCATTCTTCAATAGTTTAATTAGAGGCATGGGTATCTTTAGTTTCTGAATTTCTAATTGAAAATTGAAAGGAGAAGGGGACATTTCAAGACCTCTTACATCATGATCTAGAGCTTGGAGGACGATGGGATCAACTGTCAATTGTTTCTGCTTATTAGCTTGATGTACTGCAAGGATAGCAGCTCTTTGAATAGGAGCTTCCTTGGCATTATTTATGTTTGACCTTAAATTATATCTTTGTTGATCTACAGTTTGTAGAATAGCTTTACCATCCTATTCTTGGTTGATCTTGTCATTGCATAATGACTTTTCATATGCAGCTACGATAAAAAAGGAAGCATTTCCTTTGTCTTCCAGACAATGGATCTCATCCTCTTCTTCAAACTGATCTTCTTCTATGACTGTATTTTGAAAAGTATCCCTAACCCTTTGGTCTTCATTTGCATCTTTGTTTCTTTGGAAAATCTGCAACTACTCATTAGCTCTTCTATATGGATTTGGATTTGGATTTCTAAGAGCAAAGGTATTAGGCACTCTTCCTTTCCCTGGGTGCTGCTCAACCTTTAATTTTGAGATTTTAGAGGCTAATGACTCGATCATTTTGGTAATTCTATCTATCTTAGGATTAGAGGATGATGGAGACTCGCCCCTCTGTCTTCTTCTATCAGCATTTCCCTTGAGTTTCTCTGTGGCCATGATGTTTGATTCCACTTCCAAGGCTGCATCCTGCATGTCAAACAAAGTAGCACATCACCTCTCTCTCAACAGTAGGTAGAAGTTAGATTCAAAAGCACTGGCATAGGTGATTTTATCAAAGGTAGTAGTGGGTTATACTTCAGTTGGTATCTTGTTGTACATACGGTTAAACCTCTTATTAAAATCAGACATCAACTCACCATTTTCTCTCTTTATCTTGCAAACTCAATGTGGTAGTAGAGGAGGTCCTTTTTATCCCCCCAATGCTTTAGAAATGCATCATCTAAAGCTTCAATATCTGCTATAGATCTTGGGGTTAGTTCTTTGAACCATTTTCTAGCCTCTCCATCTAAGCTTTGGACAAAGACTCTCATCCACACATCATCCTCACTAATGTCCAAATTATCAACATAGCTATAGAATGACTCAAGATGTTCTTCAGTAGTGACACCTTCAGTGCCAGTGAATTTAGGCCTATATTTCTGATATTCTCTAGTAGGCATGGCATTTAAAGGAGTGGGTAATATTAGAGGCCCATACCTAGTAACTATGATTCTTTCCATTTTGGTAGGTGCTTGTGGACCTGCCATAGCTATGGTAGCTAAAAGAGTACTGGCAGTCTAAATGATAGAGGGTTGAGGGGTGACTGACAAGGCTAAAGATTCTGATGGATAGGAGGTGAGGTTTCCTTAGGGCTTAAAGCAAAAGGAGAACCTAAAGAATAAGGAGCTTTATGAATCTCTAAGAGTTTTTCTTCACTGCTAGTATTAGATGCTATACTCTCAACATGTATTTGCTCTATTACAAGCCTTTCTTGAAGAGATATAGAAGATTGTTTAGGTTTACCTAAAACTGATGCTCCTTTCTACCATCTCTCTTTGATGATTTTTTCAGGATCAGGCACTGGGTTAGCTTGCAGCTTTTGAGGATTTCTCTGAGTATGCCTCACAAACTAAGCCATAACTATGAAGTGGAGTCATCAAGAGGTTCGGCCTCTAGTAGAGTCGCAAAATAGATGATTACAACCAAAAAAGTGCCCAAACTTTGTCTATCATCAAAGCTGGATCTATGTCAGTTCCTAGGGAAGCTGAGCTTCAGTTTCCTCTCCCTGGCGGCGGCGCCAATTATTTTTTCACTCCAGGAAACTTTCCTAGGTTGCAGCTCAGAGATGCCTGATAGCATATAATCTTCAATATTGTTCACAGAAATATTGGAATGAATGATGGTTTGGTTCAAGTCGGATTACCATTTCAACTCTCTTCCCACACAAGGCATGCATGAACACCCTCAACAAGATAAGGCTTTAAACCACTGATGCTCAATAATTTGTAGATTTAATGGATAGATGGAGAATACTGACTATATCAACAGATCACATACATAAACATAAATGAATGACTAGCTACAAGAAGTAAAAGAGAATATTGACTATACTGGCAGATGCATATATGACCACATATGAATGGTTAGCTACAGGCAGCAACAAAAAGCTTTGCAAATCTAATTTATCAATGCACAGATAAGATAACAGTTATCTAGCCTTAGAAAGAAAGGAAACATGAACAAACTGTTCAAGTGCAAGCATAGAATAGTAAAGAGAATGGATGTTGAACATATGATGGAAAAAGAAGCTTGTATTGCTAGAATAAAGATGAAGAGCTTGAAGGAACAAAGTAGCAACAATCTCCAGAAGTTGAACCCCTATTACATCTTGTTTTCATCTATTTATAGCTAGTTTACAATGGTCCTGAGCCTTTTGAGGCTTCAGGGGTCTTAATCTATCCCTCTGTCTCTTCAATTGATTTAGCATGGTCTAGAGGTTTCTTCTTCTGACAAAAGGCTAACCATATTCAGATATTTTAGGCTACTTGTTGCATTGTCTAGGAGTTATCCTGTGCTAAGGAGGCTCCATGATGTTTTTAGTGTGGTTGTTGCACAGTTGCAGCTCCATGAACTTTTTGTTTCAAGCTACAACGTGTTGTGGCCCGTCCAATGTTTTAACGATGCATTCTTCTATTGTAACAGAACAATGTTGCATTATGGTGGACCTCTGTTGAAAACAAATGTATATTTTTGTTATAAACAAAAAACATAATGATTGCTAATAAATCTCGCCTTCTCTATCCTTTTTGGACTTCAAAATTCCTCCAAAATGGGATATATATCCATCGGGTCTACCTTTCAGTAGCTATCGCAAGTCAAATTCGACTTGTCCCCATGCTTCCTTTTAAACCGCAAATAATGACTGTTTTGGTCACAAATGGCGAAAACATTGTAACATTGATAAATCTTGCTCATTTACTGTTCATTCCAAACTTCAAAAGTCCTAAAAAATGATTTAATTATCCATTTGTTATGGCCTTGTCACCATCGCAATTCGCATTCAACCTGGCCTGTGTATTTCACTTATATAATGGAGTATGCGAAAACACTGCAAAATGCATAAAAAATTCTTTGGGAAGACTTCAAATTTCATATATTCCACTTCTTGGACCCTTTTGGGTCCGGGCTTTATCACTATCGACATTGCCATGTCTCCTTTGTATTTCATTGGAACAATGAAAATACACAAAATCCATCGAAAATTGGCTTTTTTGGACCTAAAATTTTACATAATATCATTCCCAAACCCTTTCGGGTCTAGGCGTTATCACTATCACAAGGCCCCTGTTCCCCTTTGTATTTTGTTTATATAAAGAAAATAAATGAAAAGTGCATGAAAAACTCCTTCGAGCAGACCTCAAGAGTTATCAAATATTGCATATACTTGCATCAGGTCCAACCCATCGGGTCACAAACATGCCCGTGTCTAATCCTCGTCCGTGGTATATTTCCGATGTGATGCAAGCGATGCGATAAATCACAATTGTGAATAATCATTCATTCCCCAAGCCTTTATACATATAACGTATGCCTCCCGCCGATGCGACCCACCAACCCGATCATCAACAATCACTGATCGGTGGTGTCATGTGCCCGCTTTAAGCCTGTCACCTCTGCCCGACCAATATGCGATTTGTTGCCTAGATCTGAGCCTTTGATTGGCCATATCAAAATGGTGGCTGTGCAATGCTCAATTTAAGCCTGCAGTAATGCTTCTTTCATGTATTTAGAGTGTTTTGAGCCTCCCGATAGTGCATTTCTGCCCTTCCAAGGCCTTTCCTCTAGTGCCGATTTTGATCATTAGATGATCTTTGAGCCAAAATTGAAAATTTCAAGGACATTAATGGATCTATTTGTGGGCCTTTTTCCATCAAGGCTAACACCTCCCATCATCCCCGATTTCGATATGCATATGGAGATCCTTCTCGTCTAGGCTATTAAAAAAATCCTTGCACCCTGCCATATGGAATGAGGCACCAAAATCAAGGTACCACACACTCCCCATAAAAGTGTTGGTCATGCATGATATTAGGGTGAAGTCTAATTTGAATTGTGGAGCTAATGATTCACGTCATTCTCCCCTGAAGGCTTCTTGGTAGAATTCTTGTGCGAACATTTTGTCTTATAATGCCCAAATTCATGGCAATGGAAGTATTTTGCTTTGCTCAATTCTTTCTTCTTGCCATTATTTTGGCTGGATTCAAGTTTAATTTGGGTCTTCTTCCCTTTTCCCTTCTTCCCCTTTCCAACCAAGGAAAAATTCTCTTCACCCTCATCTTTGAATGATGTCTCGTCTATGTTATTTCTCCTAAACTCTTCTTGAACCATATCGGACCAAAACCTTTCTCGATTTGGTAATTTTTCCCTTCCATTCATAGAGACCTACTAATTGTGCCAAGATTTTGAAAGGCCTAGAAGAGCTAGGCTTACCAAGTCATCTTCTACAAAATTTATCCCAAACCCTCCAAGCTCATCAAGAAATTGAGTAAACGTGGAGATATATTGTGGAATAGTATCATTCTTCTACATTTTGATGTTTCGAAGTTTGTCTTCGAGTGCCATATTTTTATGATCACTATTATTTTCGAATAGATCATTAATTGTCTTTCAAATGGAAAATGGTGTCTCTTTGCATGGATATTTGAGACCACATGGTCTCTCACACCTTCCAAAGCAATCCTCCTTCCCTTTGCAACATCCTTCCTCCATTGGGCTAGTTGTTGTGCATCTAATTGTTAGGTTTTTGTAATGTTAGTTTTAACATATTCTAACACGCCATTTTCATTGAGCACTTATTCCATTCGATCCTTCAAGGATATGAAACTAGAGCTATCCTCTAGGGCATATTCCAACCTCATTCAATTGAAAGATATTCTCCCAATCCTATATCAAAATTGTTGCACTAAATCTAAATATTCGAAATTCCTTAGAGAAAACTTTGAAATACTTATTCTAATGTGATTTCAAGACTCTGATACCATGTAGAAATTTGATATAAATTGCAACTGCTTAAGATTTCAAATTGAAAAACAAGAGACACAATTCTACTCTACTGATATGTGGAATGGAAACCAAAATTTAGAATGATGTGCATAGACATGCAATAAGAAAAACCACAAATACACAATGATTTCTAGGGGAACCCAACTCGGGGAAAAACCCTCAAGCCTCTTTGCATTAAATAGTTGAATGGAGAAACTATTGCAATTGTTAGCTCTAGCTTTGAGCTCAACCTGCAAAAGAATAATTGTTCCCCCTGCTCAATGAGAAGCTCTCACCAACAATTAGCCAATTATTTTCTCACCAATGCTCCTATTTCCTTCCACAAATCCTGAGGAAATTAGCCCCTAAAGGATAGGAAATTCCTCCAAATTAATTGTGTAATTCCCAAGGATTGATCTTCTAACTCATGTAACACTTGTACATTCAAAACTAGACTATAATTCATGTTACATTCTCTTGTTATATCCAATTCATTTGGGGAACTCAAATTCCTTGCATGCAATGCCTATTCTAGGTTGATTGACTAGTTAAATGATAGATCTTTGAGTTAGACTATTGTCCCACTGCACAATTGACCTTTAACTGGCTCTATCAATAGTTATAGGTTAGTTAACTAAATACAACTAAAAATACCTTAACTGGATTACTAAAATTTAGCAGTCACACATGCATAACTAAACTCCAAGCCCTCTAACTCGAATTTACTAAGCTAAATGTCACTCTAGTTAAATGACTCTAAGTTGTCGCGCTGATGCGGAGTTTTGATTTACTCAATTTTACTAAGCCTAAAGTCAAATTGAGCCTTTCTTGCTACTTTTTTATCAATATTTTATATATTTAGTGTATTGGTGCTATTTTTCCATGAAGTGCACTACTACAAAAACATTTACTAAAACCTCTATCCACCCATTTTTTCAGTTGTGATGAAGTTCTGTTATAATCTTTGCTAAAACATCTGCTACTGAAAACGAATGTTTTAGTGAATGATTTTTTGACAATTTTTGTCAATTTTATAACACTAAAAACCTTTGTTATGACCTCTAGTAGAAGGTATTTTCCTTGTAGTGTGATGAGAGTATTATGTTGGAGAAAGGGTTGGTTGACCCTTCCCTATGATCCCTTATATGATCATCCTATATTATAGTATGAAACAATTGATCCTTCCGTGTACGTCTTCTCAATGAAAATAATTTACTAGAACAAAGGTTAATCAATCCTTCTCTAAAGTCCCCTAGGAAAGATTGGTATGCTTTAGAAAGGATTAATTAGCCCTTCCCTAGGATGCCCCTTTATGAAAATGTTATTCTTAATAAATTATTAGTTGACCCTTCCACTAGATATTCCATGTTCCTAATATCGTCCTTCAAGAAGGGTTAGTCAACCCTTCTCCATGGCCCCCCCTTTATGAGATTATTAAGTTTTTTATTATTTCCACTAAACCACAGAATCATCCATGAACAATAGTTAGTAAGATTATGCAAAAAATTTATATTCCAATAATGTGCACACCTTATGAAAGAACCAATTTTCTAATGTTTTTCATGGCATGTGTGTGTTTTTGTCTTGTAAAATTACATGTGTGTTTAGTTGAACTATAACGTGTGCGTGTTCCTTTAACCTAGTTTATGTGTTATCTATGGTTCCAAATTTAGGCCTCCTTGAACCAAGATTTTGTAAACATAATTCCATTATATATTTTTGTAATGTGAGTGAGTTTCTTAGATATTGGATTACATCTAAAAGGTTCATTGATTTCATGCACTCATCCCTATGTCAATATCTTGTATTGAATCATGGTGTATCCATGTTGCTACCCTTAGCAAAATTGAATGAGCATGCTAAATTATCTATGTTGATAAATTCCACTTAGAAACTTCTAAATTATTTTCCAAAAAATAATAGGAAACTTTTGAGAAAATATAGATTATGGAATATGTTCTTGTCATCCTTAGGTATTTGAGATATAAATGGTTGGAAAACTTGAAAATCCCTAATATAAATCTATATGTGTGTCTGTGTATGTGTGTGTTTTATAGATGTTATTGAAGAAGTATTCATGTATATTATGTGACCAATTTGAAACTTAAGTAACTTGAACAACTTAATCAAGTGATAAAAAATTTTAGTAGATATATGATGTGCTCTATCATCGCTAATTGATGAAACAAGTGAAAAAATTCAAGGCCTTATCAAAGATAATGTTTTCTCGCTAAAATGTCACAATGACAATCAATAAAGCATCTCAATAACTACCAAAACTATAAAATCTCTTAAACGTATTTAGAAAATTATTTTTGAGCCAAGAGGCTCATTTTACAACCCAATATGAGGGAGATGCGTAATTTCATCCATACTCAACTTGGAGTTGACACGTGTCCCTATATATATATATATATATATATATATATAATAAAAATGAAATATTCTTGTTTGTTTTGTTTAATTAAAAGTATTATAAAACATCAATAATCCCACTCTTAGTGACTATACTAAGGAGAAGTGGTAAAACTATTTTACTCTTAATCTCAACCATTAAAAGAAGAACAATCATATCAGATATAGTAAAAAAAAAAAAATGAATACATGTGTTTGGTTTGTTTTCTTAAAAATATTATAAAACATCAATAATTTCACTCTAAGTTGTTATATTAAGGAGAAGTGGTAGAAATATTTTACTCACACTCACAACCATAAATAAAATATTTTGTTTCTCATACAAAACAACATAATCTTATATCAACTTTATAGAGAAATAAAGTAGTTAATTGTTAAAAGTTAGAAAAAAAAAAAAAAATCCAGAAACTATATATACATTATATAAAGCAATTGAAAAAAAAAAATTATTTATGCTCGAGTAAATTTTGAACATGTTCAATCTATTCTATACGTTCAAAAATGCAACTTAAACATTGAAAAATTACAAGTGGTTTATATATATCTTAATTACAGATCGATCAAGCTTCGAGAAGAATCAAAACTTTGGGGATGCAAACATAGGTTTTCACCTCAAGAGATTTGATCCCTCTAGGTTCTTATTAGATCTGTGGTTAACTCGCACATTACACAATTTTTTGTATAATAGCACAACTACATTAAAAATATTGATGTGATTTATATAAGTCTAATGCTTCATTTTTATCTGTCATTGATAAATATAGAATAATTGAAATAATATTAAAAAACTATACCATAAAATATTATTAATCATTATAATTTTAAAAAACCAAATAATTATTATTTAATAATTATTAGTCTTTTAAAATATAATGATAACATAGACGATCATAGACTTCCTAAGCTAAGCTTTAAATTCCACCAAAAACCACGTAAGGCTCAATCGAAGTGGCATAAAGACACAAGGGCCTGGTTAAACTATTGGGAGATCAACGAGAATGATGCATTGCAAAACATAAATAACATTAAAGATATTGTTACCTCTAAGTTCAAAGAAAAAATGTGGTGTGCGAAAGATTTAGCGGCTAAAAGAAAATTAAGTTATTATAAGAAGGTCATCAACCCCACCCTAGAAGGTCAAAAGTATCTCTCTATTTTAACTAGTTCAAAGAAGAAAATTAATATAACAAATATTAGAACAAATTCTCATGAGCTCCATAGTGAAATAGGTCGTTGGGCAGTTCCTAAAACGCCATGGATGGAAAGGATCTGCCATATATGTGAGAATAGGAACATCGAGGATGAAAGCCAATTCCTCTTAGAGTGCCCCGCGTACAACCACATTAGATCTCAGTTTCACAATCATTGTTACAACACTAACCTTCCTAGCCTTTTACAATGTCAAAATTATAGTGAGCTTGGGAGGCTTCTCTCCAAGCTTTTTGAGCATAGGAATAAAATCTTAAATCAAAATAAATAATTTGTTTCTTTAGGTCCGATAGAACAGTTTCGTCTCGGTGGAGTTAACCATCATCATCATTAATCAATCAATAAAATGCAATTTAATATAATTTAATTTTAATTTAATTATTATTATAATTTATTTATTTTAGTTATTGAAATTAATTATTACATTTATATTATTAATGTTAATGTAGTTAATTATGTAAATAATATATTAATAATTAATAATTAATTAATTATAAGTAATAATATTAATTATTAATTAGTAATTAGTAATAAGTATAATTATTAAATTAATGTTAATAATTAATTATTCATATTAATTAATAAAAATAATAATTAAAACTAATTATTGTTTTGTGATTTATTAAATAAATATTGTTTTTTCCTATAATTTATATTTAATATTGAATAATTAATTCCTTTATAATTAATTAATAACTAATAATAAGCTAATGAATGTTCTTATTTATTAAATAAATATTGTTTTTTAATAATTTATATTAATTATTGTCAATCAAATAAGCTAAAGGGATTTTTACAAAAAACCCAAGGGGGTCAACATTATAAATCCAAGGTATATAAACCTTAAGATAAATAATATAAACCCTAAAATAAGCATGGTTGACCATGGTTGCTTTTCATAGTGAGATAATCTTTGTCACAATGAGACATTAGATGCTGAAAACCGAAGGGATTAAAAACCCAAGGAAAAAATAGTACACCAAAGGGATCAATATTATAAACTCAAGGTATATAAACACTAAGATAAATATTATAAACTCTAAAACAATCATGGTTGACCATGGTTGATTTCATATTGAGAGAATCTTTGTCATAATGTGATGTTGGACCATGGTTGACCATGATTGATTTCCATATGGAGGCAATATTTGTAACAATGGAATGTTGGACCATGGTTGATTTTCTTATTGAGAAAATCTTTGTCACAATGTGATGTTGGACTGTGGTTGACCATGATTATAAACCCAATGGATTTATATTACACCCTATGAACAATATTATACCCTACGAGTATGAACCCTTAGATTAATAAACCTAGCGAATTAATACTAAAAACCAAAGGTATTATAAACCTAAGGGATAAATATTATAAACCCAAGGTATAAAATCCTAAGACAAATATTATAACCCTAAAAAAAACATGGCTAATCATGGTTTACTATCATTGATTTTCGTACTGAGATAATTGTTGAGCTAATTTGTTTACCGAAATTAACACAATTATTTCTTAACAATCCGGGTTGTTTATGCTTTGAGGCAAGTTCACTATATGTGAAGATCATATGTAATCAAACCTTGAAAGATAAGTTATTCAAAAGCTTAAAGAAATACATCCTACAACTCTAATTCAATTAGTTTAAAGTAGAGGAAAAATATTGAAATGGTTCTTGACTCAAGAAGTCCACCTTTGCCTCAACTACCACTTAATGAATCAGAGATTAAAAACAAGAACTTAAGAAAATAAATTGTTTTTAATGAAAGAAGCTCTTAACTTAAGAGACACATAAGGTATTTCATCATAATTCTATTCATCTCAATACCAAAATCACAATAAGAAACTACTTGCATGCAAACAAAGGAAACTAGTTTTAATTCATCATTTTAGTAGAAGGGATGCTCAACTTGAACACTTGTTTTTCTCAAACTTAATAAAGTGATGAATAAACTAAGAACTAATGCAATCAATCACCATGCATGAACCATAAAGAAATCTGAAGTAAAGCTTTGAAAAACCAGTTCTACAATGAACAGATTACAAGAAATAAAACTAGTTAATAAAGAAGTGTACTTAGCTTGGAGTGGGGCCCCTCCACCCTTTCCTTTCACACTTGAGAAGTGATATCAGAAGCTCAAATCAGTCACACATCCATAGCATTGAGCAGCAAAATCATAATAGCACAAGTCTTCAAATTAACTCCTCAATCCAAAAGTGTCACAGCATAAAAGTATAATAAGTCAATACATAAGCCATCAAAGTTGTGGCTCTTAAATAAGAAGTCTCATGAAACAAACTAATCTATATTCACTCTAACAAACCCATCTACTCTAATCCATCTATCTAAGTCGAATTCACTACTCCCATCCCAAGAAATATGACCAATCCCATAGAATCTCAAAACTGCCCTATTTCTATGGGATTTCTGAATGACTTGTCATGATTGACTAGCACCAAATGGGCCTAATAAAACTTGTTCTATTCGAACTAAGCATAGATGGCTTAGTCCTAGTTCCCAAGCTATTCATCCATGCATTCAATTCATGCCCAAGTGTCCTGCAACCACATCAACCATAAAGCTATTACAGGAATTTCTGAATCTGCCAAATTTGCACTTAAAATCAAACTTTCATAAAAACTTTAGAAATTGAAAAATTAAAATTAAATACCTAAATGGATATCAAATATACATCAAAATGGAATGAATTAAGTGAAAATGGATGATAAATAGATGGATTAGTAAGTTTCTTAGAGCAAAATAAGACCAAAACTAAGGCCCAACATCTCTCCCTTGCTTATCATCAAGCATGTTCCCATGCTTGCTTGCTCCTCTTTAATCCTCTTCTCTCTATAGTAGATGTTGTACCTGTAGATGCTTCCCTGACCAAACAATCCAAACCTGAGTTATGCCTCTCCCTGAACAAAGCTACTTTTACCTTCTGTTTTTCATATTTTGCCTGCCACATGTTCTTTTCCTTTAACCATTTAAATGCTTTCTTAGAAAGTAGATCATTTTTCCGTTTCAGTCTCCCTAATTCTTCTTTTAACTTTTCATTTGCTTTGACCAACTTAGCATTATCCTTCTTATTTGCCTTGTTCTCCTCTGTTAATTGTTTTTCCAGGATTTTGCTAATTTCCAATTGATCAGTTAAGTCCCTGATTCTTCACAAATTGATTTCTTTTTCAAAATATTGTGTTGTTTTCATTAATGATGTTGTTGTTGCATCATCAAATGAAGAATCCCTTTCAAGGACTTCTTGTGCAATATCATTTTCTTCTTGTTTTCTTGGAGAATATGTTTCTACTTCTTTGTCTAAGTCAATGGGACTTTTATTCCTGAATCTTCTAGGAATAGACATAACAGATGTTTCATTTTCCTGCATGGCCATGTTTTTAGCTCTTGTTATGGGATATAAGGGTGAATTCATCAAGCCTCTGTTTTCCTGTTCTATTTTATCTTGTGCTTCATTAATCTTTTCAATGAACTGATTTTTGGACATGAAATCTCTCCATACTATGCCCTGTGACCTCGCCTGATACTCAACTAGGATTTTGATCAATCCTTGGTGGTAAATCTATCCTACTTTAGGCCTTTGCTCCTGTCTCATTATTTCAATCATTCTCAAGAGGATCCTATATAGGAAATATGGCAAGTTAATCCTATCCTCCCCCCTAATATGTTGTAGAGGCCTGACATGATACAAGTGGGAAATGCTATATCCTCTATCACAAGTCAAAAACTTCTGGATGACCAAAACCAACTCACCCCATGGTTCATTGAACCATTCCCTTCGTATCCCTTTTGTTCTATCAAAAATCCCCTTCCAGTTCTTCTCAAGAAAGAAATTTCATGTTTTCTCCTTGAAGTGCAGGCCTTTGTAATATTTCTCCCCTATCATTGGTAAATCTAAAGCTTTGGAAAGGTATTCCTGAGTCACAGGAATAATAACTTCTCCTACTCGTGTCTGGTCCTCACCGAAATTGTTTATAAAGTCCATGGTTATCTCTTCAGAGTGGCCATCAATTTTTTTTAAAAAACCTATCATCCCTGCTTGGTAAAGTTTTTCTATAGTTTCCTTCCCCCAGCTCTCTATCTGAAATTTTGGCTCTACTCGGGCTGACATTATTTCTGAAAACCAGTGAATGTATGCTTCTGTTGTTACTAATTTCATCTTGACAATAAAATTTTTATGACTATTGTTCTTTTCAAAATGAAATTCTGAAAGCAGAGAAGCTTACCTTGCTTCTTCACAACAATTTAACTTTAATTTCTTCAACCTCTGTTTACCCTCTCTCTGCAGCAGCACTGTTTTAGATCCCTGTTCAAGCAATCAAACACCTGTATATCCCTGTCAATATGCTAAACTCTGTTCTGGTAAACAAAATACATATGAAAACCATTTTTTATAAAGGATCCTTAGTTCTCTAATGTATTTGTTTAGGCATTATTCTCATACTGTTCCATGTATGCCCATTACCCTACACTGTCACCAAAATCAAACCAATGTTCACTGTGCATATACAACTATTAAAACAAACAGTGCTGTGACTGTGTTCATACACGCAGCGCATTCAAATGGCTCTCGGCCTCAACATAAAAATATGAAATTCAACAAAATTCTCTCGGCCTGCTTATAAAAAAAAACTTGAAAACAACAGTGCTTCGGCCTCAAAACAAGTTGAATAACGCAAATAGTGCATTTAAAATAAATTTTAAATGGATCGGCCTTTGCTCCTTTTTGGCAATCAGTGCTTCTTGACACATGACTCGGCCCTTTCAACCCATACAGACTTTAACCCATTGTTTAGTCAAAACAATGATGCACAGTGGTAACAAAAATGCTCATAACATAGACACATCTATTACATTTGTTCACCATACGAGCCGTTTCCATACACATGCTTATAATATATCAATGGTATAAAGACTGACATCACACAGAAAAACAAAGGATGCGCAATCAAAACAATGCTTAATCGACCAACAACGCGCAATTAAACATATCATATCTTCGGCGTTGTGACATAGACTCTCCCTCCCCTATTTTATGAACTTTGTTATGATTTGTTCACAACACTTCACATGCGATCCTATACTCCTAACGTGTTGTTCATGCAACATGTCTAAACTTAAATTATGCGCTATTAACTAGTGTTCTATGCCATGATTCACGCAGCGAATCTTATCACCATATCCATTAACTACTGTCAACTGAGTTATTGATGGAGTTAATGCAGGTTTTTAGCGTTACCTAGTTGTCAACGAGCACTGAGGAGTGTGAAACGGCGCTCCAAATCCCTGTTGCTTCGTTCAACGGACTGGTGGCAAGGAAAAAGCATTAACTATTAATTACAAGCAGTTTTACACCTACATCCCATAGTTGTCGAGCTTAAACAAACTACACCGTTACCTGAATGGATCCCGAGAACTCAGTGATCACTCGGCATTTAATTCTGGCAATTTCCCTTCTTAAATCGTCTCAAACCTACTTCAATCTCCTTTTCACTATCTTGCAGCTCCAAACACCATCGCTCTGAGCTATTCAGCAATGAGGAATGAGGTTGAACAGTTCAAGAACCATTGGTCAGTTTATGACCGTTTCATGGTGTACTGTGCACTTTGTTCATTGGCGTTGGAGAGGTATGGGTGTCATGTTGACCATTCGCCTGACTGTGTCATGAGGATGGCCGAATCATTGTTTTAAATCGAATGTATGTGCATAACTCCTGCACCGCGCACAACCCAATAGAAAATAGTTACCACGCCATGATGTTTACCCCGTACCTGTGTGCTGGCCGGGTTTGTCGTTTTGTGGATGTCGTGTGTTTTAATTTCTTACCCTTGGCTGCATATAACATAATTGTTGTTGTCGTGTATTATAACTGTGCTCCTCATACAATGATTTAGAACCGTATGCAATTATCGTTTGATTCAATTAATGTTTGATTCATATGCATACTTCGCTTCCATCTATGTAATCACACTTATATACCTTTATGCGTGGTCTTGCCAACCTTTGTACGCGGCCTTCTCCTTTATACACCTTATCTTATGCGCTTTACCTTATATCTTTTGCATGCGGGCTTCACCTTATATCATTACATGCGCTTAAGTTTTCCTTAGATCATTTGCATGCACTCCTCCTTATATCATATGCGCTTTGGTTTATATGTATATAACCTTTATTTCCCATGTTAACTATAGCACATAGCACATAACCATTTCAACTATAGCGCATAACATATATATATGAATTTTTATATAGTGCATGATTTTTATTGGCTTATATGCACATCTTTATGATTTTAAAATGACCATCTTGGGTCATATTTAAAATCATCACCATTACTAATGCTTGAGTTGTATGTGCAGGTTGAAAAGTTGTCCTAGTTTGGTATTTTTATGCTTATAAAGAAAAATACTTAGGGTTATAGGGAATATGTATGCATGTGTATGGATGAAATGGAGTATGATGTATAGGAGTTATAAAGAATATAGGATATGAAATGATAATGAATATCCTTAGGGACTAATTTCAACTTAATCAAAAACTAAAAATTTCTAAAAAAATTGAATTTTCAAGCACAAAATGACTATACATATACTCCCCTGGATGATGTCTGTACAGGTGGGATGAAATCAATTGATCAAATGTTGTAGATGGATTAAAAAGTAAACTTTATTGTTGTGCCTTATTCTTCATGCTCTGGTTCTTGAATTGTTGTTTAGGTCCCTCTGTAATGATTTCTTGACTCAGGTCCCTCTGCAATGCTTATGGAATATGTACATGTTGGTTTGCCATTGGCAGGTCTTTCAGGTCCCTCTGTAATGATTTCTCGTTTGAGGTCCCGACGTTGACAATACAAGTTCTATCTATACTTCAGCTTTCCAGCTAAAGTTCTGATGCAATGCTCCCCCTTGCTTAAGATTTGACTTGTCCTCAAGTCAGTTGTCTGTGGGGAGTCTCCTACATTGAAATTTTGTGAGAACAGTAGAACAAGAATATAGAATTCATAGAGTCCAATTTGCCCTGGTTTTCCCCTATGAATTCGTGTTTGCTTGGAGCCAGTTTCCTGGTTTTCACTAGCAAACAAGTTATTTAT